>JANAVB010005896.1:0-164904 GCA_029216955.1 Iris pallida
ATATATATATATATATATATATATATATATATATAATATATATATATATATAATACCTCTACCTAGTGTAAGAAAGATGCATCAGCCCGAGTGTCAGGAGTTCGAATTCCAGTGGGAGCGATTCCAGAAACATTTACCTGGTTCCATACCGACCGGAGGGGTGGGTGGGGGTTGGGGGTGGTTATCGGGGGGCTATCCACACGACGACGAGGCGGGAGGGGGGCGGCCAGGGGTCCGGCCGGGGGGGGGAGGTCTGTTGTGGGGAGAGGGGGGGTATTTTTGGAAAAAATAATTTTCAGGGTATTAAGTTGCCTATTTTCAAAGTTTAGGGGTATCAAGTTGCAAAACATGAATAGTTGAAGGTATTAAGTTGAAATTTAGCCAACAATTTATTACTGGTCGTTTTTGTTAGTGTGATATAATAATAAAATTTGGAATAAAACTTTGTTGCTGCTGTTATTCAGATTCGAACTCCATAATAGTTTTTAAGGCTAAATATCAATTTGATATCCTCAGCTATTAACTATTCTATTTTTCACCATGATATCCTAAATTTTAACATGGATTATTTACACTAACACCCCTATATTTTGTGTTTATTTTGCGGATCTCCTCTAGTTTAAAAAGAAATACACTAACACCCCACCCCCTATGTTTTGTATTAAATATATGGACCGCCCATAAGTTTTATAATTTATGTAAAGATTTTACACTGATCACACATACTTTACAAAAAATTATAAAGGACAGGGTGTCAGTATATTTATTTTTAAACTAGGGGAAGGAGTGGATCTCGGCGGTAGTTCTGGATGCAGATCCAGTATGTCGTCGGTCGAGGAGTGAAAGTTCGATACTGGATGCGGATGCCGAAGCCGAGAGGTAGTTCGTCGGACCCAGTGGAGATGCGTCGCGAGTTTGCCAATCATGAGATGGAGGGGGAGTATTGCATCACTTGGGCGATGGCACTACTGGAGCTCGGAGGCAAGTCAGACGACCGGAGTTTGTCGTTTAGCCGCGCGACATCCTGCGCCACTGGAATGAAAGGTTTGGGTGGGGGTGGGGAGGGAGGGGCAACCCATAGCAAATTTTTGGCTTTTTGAGTAAAAAATATTTCAAACTGAACTAGTACCAAAATTTGTACTGTCCTGAGCAAAATATGTAGTACCTTTAGCAATTGTAGAGTCTAGCTCTATAGACCGAATAAAAGCTCTTCATTTCGCTCTTTCATCAGCCATCAGTCAAGCCATTATTCCATGTATATATATATATATATATATATATATATATATATATATATATATATATATATATATATATTTATTTTATTTTTTTTTTTTATTTTATTTTTTTTGAGATGTCCTTTCTCCAAGTTAGGCGTGCTCAAATCATCCAGCCCCAAGAGAGGATTCGAACCCGAGACCTATGCTCGGACCCCCCCCCCCCCCCCCCCCCGCACTACCACTAGGCTAGTGCCTTAGTGACCATTATTCCAGTATATGTACTGCATGTACGGATAGAACATGCATGTCCAAATATATATATATATATATATATATATATATATATATATATACATTAAGTAGAAGAAAGACTCCAGAAATCTTTTACATTAATGAATAAAAGAATATGCCAGTATCATTAAATATTTCTCAACTATATGGAAATACATATTATGAAGTAATCTTGGCGCTATGTAATAATGGTAAATGTACTTTCAATAGCACTCTAGTGCTGATACAGATGAAGCCCAATGCATGATACAACACAAACAACACAATCAGAAATGTTCCAAGTAGGGAAATGAAAGAACACTATTCATAACACAAACACCTCAAGAAACATTCACACTTCACTCTCCTTCCGCCCTTTTCTTTCCATGCCATCTCTTTCAGTTGGGGTCTCACTCATCAACCCTTTCCTTAGTTTTCGGAGAAAATAACTCATCCATTCCCCCAGTAAGTTGATCAGCTCTGTTGTTATGATAAATAGAACAGTTGCAAGTCCGAATATGAGAGCATGCTGCATCCTTTTATTTGTGTTTGTAAGTTATTTCGGACCAAAATCCAAATTTTCCCACTTGAAGGGAGCAATGGAGCCAATCTGTGGTGATCCACGGAAGAATAAGCATACACAAACACAGACTGCAGCAATTGCGAGCATCGAGTGCACATACGGTCGTGCAAGTAGCCCACGACTGCGAACGAACCTTTTGTTGTGTGTTCTCTCCATGTGGACACACTCGGCGCAGGATCTCACTTCGAGAGCTCGGCTGCTGCCTTGCTTCGCTGTCCTTCCCTCTATCCAAGACTTATCCATTGTGATCTCGTCATTCCCAACATCAATAGACACCTGGCTGTTCTTCCGATCCACAATCTTCCTAGCTACCAGTTCGTTGTAAGAATGGTTGTTCCTCAGTGAAGCATACATGTATGGAGATTGACCATTATCATCTTGTAACGAATTCCAGCAGTCCAGGCCAATCTAAAAGACGGTAAAAAACATAATAGAACAGTCAAAGAAATTACAACCATAGTTATTGTTGAAAACTATATCGAAGACAAATAGTTTGAAGGTTCATGTGCTCAATGGTTATTGCTCATGTTTAAGTGGTTACAGCTTGCACCTTAAGTGTAGTGTGTTATTGAGGGTTGACGGTTAATATTTATATTACAACCATAGTAATTGTTGAAAACTATATCGAAGACAAATAGTTTGAAGGTTCATGTGCTCAATGGTTATTGCTCATGTTTAAGTGGTTACAGCTTGCACCTTAAGTGTAGTGTGTTATTGAGGGTTGACGGTTAATATATATACTTTCTAATACGCTCCCGCAGATAGAAGTCACATTTTTTTTGGGCAGATAGCTGGATCCACGCAGCAGTATAATTTACTCTTTTTCTATATAAAATCACTTAAAATGTGTGCCAAGAGATTTGAACTTAGATTGCTCAAATACCATGTTAAAGTCCTTACGAGTTGCACATGAACTCTAGAGTATTAGCGATGGTTGAGTATTCTAACAGATCATACCGTAACAATGGCAAGTTTCCCAAAACTTCTAGACCATAGGGATGAACATTCTTGTGGTTGAGAACAAAAGAAAACAGACACCAGTTTAGGGTAGAAATGGCCTTATTACCTCCTGTGGATCATTTGTTAGAGCATCGATCATGTCCTCAGAGTCCTGGGCAGATGCAGCTAAATGTAAGGGCGTCAGTCCGCCAGGACCAATAGAATTCGGGGGGAAAAGGTACATCTTTGAAGCACGATCAGCTTTTTCACCCCTGATTACAAAGTAATTAAGTAGAAAGTCAACCATCTTCCGGCACTTTCTTTTCACTGCTCGGTGCAGTAACTGGATCTCAAGAAGCATCTCCAATGATTCCTGCGCCAAGGCATCACTCTTCAAGCTTCTTTCGGTAAGCATGTCTAAAAGCACTCTGATAAGGCAAGGCCAATCTCGTTCAACTGAGAATGTGAAGAGAAACTTGAACCGCAAAGAGGAGAAGTCCACAAAGTACGGTGTAGGACTACTCTTTCGTTGAAAAAGCCAACCAAGTTCGTTTAAGAAGTGTAGAACATCCTCCCTCGAACTTAGCTGCCTGTTATCCTGAATCTGGTTCTCAGAAATGGAATCTCTGGTTCCCGCTTCCTCAAGCTCGATATCAAGGGCTCTCAGTTCTTGACAGATAGCAGAGTCGGCAATAATAATAGGAAAGCTGTTCCCCTTGAAACCATTTTCCACCTGCCAAGGAAAATCTACATTATTTCCCATTCCGTTTCATTTTAAAGAAATTTTTTTTGTAGAGTAACGAAATTCTCTGAAATTCTATACATTAGTTGGATAAGTCCAACTCCCTGCCAAATTGCCTGGCGTTTCTACCTTTTTTAAACTACGAAGGGCATCTATGGCGTTTTCGTAGCAGAAACGCGCCTTTGCAATATTTCCTATGACAAAAATAGTTTTTGCAGTAAAAAATAAACTTGTCCCTATGGCAAATTAAAAGAAAACAAAATAAGAGGAAAAAAAACTAACTCTAACCCCCGGGTCTCTTACTACTCCCCCATCCATTTTTTTCATTTTCTTCTTATTTAGTTTTGCATTTATATTTTTATATAAAAAGTTGATCTAATTTCATGGATAATGTTGAGATATGACTTGAATCATAACCCATTTGTATGTCCTCGTCAGTAATACAATTAGCTAGCAACTTGAGAGCGTTGGCACCATCAACCCCCCACGATATCCCAGGGTCTTTTAACAGGGGTCAAGGGAGCAGTGCCCCAATACAAGGGTCCCGCTGACCTAATCAGTTTTAAAGGTATGCTATAACTGGGTTTTATGTGCATGTATTTTGTTCAAGGGTATTTTAGGAATTTCGTCTGTCAGGAAATATGTACATAAACTTCATATGTTCTAGGGTTAGACTGAGAAAAAATAAACATCTATCTCCTTTTGTAGAACTCTATTTATTCATCTGGTGAAGAACGATCTGACGTGTAGCACAATTCAGGGGTGAACCACATAACTTTGAGTGTTTGTGATTGCTGTGCTTTTTCTAATTTTGTTTATTTTATTTTTTGACTTCTTTAGTTTTATTTTATCATAGGGGCAAATTTATTTTTTCCTGCAAAAAACTAATGTGTGATGGGGGAGGTTGTGAAATCGTGCTATGAAAATGCCAGAACGTCTGGCGGTTTTGTAGCAGAAACAACACATAGTTTGGCATTTTCGTAGCAGAAACAGAAACGCAAGAGTGACATTTTTTTAGTTAAAATAAAAACGATAGAAATGCCAGACAGTCTGACAAGTTTGACTTCTCCAACTAATTTTCGCTAAGTTTGTATGATGTACAGAATTTCAGAGAAATTCGTTTCTCGACCGAAAATTTTCTGTTTGTTTCATCTTTTTGTGAAAAGATGGTGAATTTCTGGCTTTAAGTGATCACCTCAATAAAATAACGACCAAAGGCATCTGGAGAAACTCCAGGAAGATTGAAATTCTCCATGCTTGAATCATCATACATTGTGCCAGGATATGCTGAACCAAGAACTTGTTTCGAAGTGTATCCCCCATTATAGGTGCAATGGATTCTGCATACAACAGATATTAATCATGATTGCCACAGATCATCATTCAAAACTTCCCTATTGATTAGTATGCACCTCTTTATACTTACTTGGTACCAGGAATGGTCAAATTACGACCTCGAAGAACAAGGGAAGTCTCCTGTCCACTCACAACAGCAACAGGAGAGACAGAGATCAGCTCGGGAGCACTCCATGTCTTCCATGATTTGCATAGGCGAACTTTCCCTGTGAAGGTAATTAAGTAGCAGGAGATTAACTGTCAAACTCAGAATATTATATCAGTCTTCCATTAAGCAACACCTATTTTAAATGCCAGCCATATATTACGAACAATTTGAGAAAGAGTGCTTGAAATGTACCATCTTTATGAGAGGCTAGCTGTCTACGTGTACGAACCAAAAATCTACCATTTCTCCAAAACTCTGAATCAGAACATTGAACTAGTGAAGTGACTCGCTGGAGAAGGTCCTCTTCAAGCTGCATATACATAACAGACCGTGCTGTTATTACAGAAACCAAAACACTAGTAGGCACTGGAGGTTGATCCAAAAGGACAGGTACTTACTTCATCCCATGCGGTCGACGACATCGATACATAAAGTGATAAGACCACACAACCAGGTCGAATGTAGCTTTCCATTTCTGATGGGCTATGTGAGAGCCAATTTATTATCTAGAAACAAATAACTTTATTAGTTAAATTCAAGATTTTAACATAAACCACTCCAGTTCCAATATCTTTTGGCCTACTTGAGTCCTGAGTGTTGCAGGGATTTCACTCGGGTCCTTGTCAAAAAGCTTGAATGTAATTCGACTAGTACGATCCTGCGACAAGGTTCCATTTATGAATAACATGCTTATAATGTGACTAGAATTGGTAACTTAATTCCATAGATGAATGGAGACTGGAACTTACCTGCGCATCAGAATTTGAACTAGAAGGCGAATGGTCCGAAACGCAGGAGGAGGTGTAACCTGCTTGGTATGGAGAACTGTGACCCACCCCATTATCCACTCTCCTATTCGACTCCTTGAAAAGGTCCAAAGGTGTAGTCCACCCATGACTCGTGCTTGCTTCGATTGCAGCTTCTTCCCAGCAAACTGACATCGGCTCATGTTGCCTTGCCGTTGAATGTGGAGGGCTTAGCTTCTGGGCAACAGGTGGGGATGACGAAGGGGATCTATCTTCCATGGGGTTGCTGCTTGAAGAGGAGAAATATTTAAGTGAAGATGCCAATTTTGGAGGACTGCCATCCTCAGCTGAGCCAAACAGCTGTAATGGTAACGACTGCCTTGCTTCTTGAACCTGATGACCAGAAGGCTGTAATGGAGATCCACCGACCGAAGAAAATATTTGAGGTTGCTTGCTGTGTGAATTAGCATCAGCAGTAGTTTCTACAGATGGCAACTTTGACTTACCATCACCACTACTATAGCTACTTGCTTGAGATAAAGAAGCAAGAAAATCAGGGGCTGATGCTGCAAGAGCTGCAGAGACGACTGTCAGCAAGTCCATGGTCGATGAAGCAGTCAGAAGATGCCCATTTGTTTTACATGGCTTCTCAAAAGAACCATGTTCTGCATCTTGTGATACATTCAGATCAAAACCGCAGGACTTCGGAGCCGAATCTTTCAATGAGTTTATTTTACCAAGAATTTGTATCAAACGATCTCTATCAGGTAGAGAGAGAATAGTGGTGGATTTAGCTGCATTATTACCTGATATTACACTATTCATCGGTGAGATTACGAGTCAACAATGGACAATATTACTCTGATTCATTTTATATTTGCAATCAAATTAGTTTACCTTGCAATTTAGCGAAAATGGCGAGCAAATTGACGATATCCATGCTTCCATTGATACCAATATCCCGATTCCCAGAAGCTTGCAGTTTTGACGAAACATCCTCTGGCTGTGTCTTCCTTCTTCTCCGGTTATGCCCAGATAGCCTCCTACGACAACTCCTCTTCCCCTCGTCAAATTCCGAAAGAAGGTGAAATCTGCAAGATAACATACAAAAACCCACATAAATTAGGATCCATTAAAATGAAGATAACTTGAATAAGTTTGATAAATAACACAGAGTTCAAAGAGAAACAAGTTTCTACAGCTTGCACCGCCACTTAGAATCACCATTATTTATTGAACCAGACCTAGTTTCTGAAACTGATAAATGTAACCAATATCATATACAACAGAAATTCAGAAACAAATGAGCTTTTGTATGCTACATGAAAAACTTTACTTGCCACTTATGGAACAATATAAAAAAACACCACTCTAATTAAGTAAGAAAGGAGGTACTAAACTAAAAATTATAACCAGCACCTCCTAACCCTATATTCATAAGGAATTCACATACATTAATATATACTTTCTTTTCTGCATAATGATGAAATTGATTCAAGAATGAAATGAGCATTAGACAAAAAAATCTAGATTTTTCCACTCATCAAATGTCCAACTCGGAACAAAATCTAGGGAGCGTAGACACTCCAAAAACAGAGCCGTCTCTGTGTCACTGTACGAAACAAAGATTCCAAAATACATTAAGGACACACCACAATACAACAAAGCGGACATGAAACATAGGGTCCAAAATACACTACGCCACATGGAACTCGCTGGCGTGAGTCCTCGTGTCGGTATTGTGCCATGTCGTATCGTGTCTGATACAATATTCAAGTGATTCAAATATAAATCATATAATCTAGAAAGTAATTCAACACTTAAGATAGCTATTCAATTTCCAAAGCCAGGAACAAAATTGAGCTTTATACCTGCTGCACTGCTGGCAGAACCTCTGCATCTGCTGGCAGACGAACGCCTTGGTGGTCTTGCTATGCACCTCACAGACCTTGTGCCTCCGATGGTAATCCTTGGCACTTGTCAGATCCGCCTGGCAGTCATCCACCTGGCACATCGGATAGCTTCCACCTCCGCTGCCAGGTGATCCCGACCGCACCTTCTTACTCGGCCTCGCAGCCGCCACTGTTGCTGCAGCTGCAGCTGCAGCCGCCTCCTCTGCGACCACTCCAAGCTTAAGAGTCAAATTCCCACCATCCTCTTCTCGATTGTTGACCAAAGTTTGTGCCTTTATCGTTTCCTCGGGCCTCTTCTGGCCCGATTCGGAATCCAGAGATGGTTTCGCGGAGAATCTGACGCTGTCCCATTGCCAGAGGTTAGGGTTCCAGTTGTTGGTTGGAGCGGGGTGCAAATTAGGGTTCTGCAATGGGAAATCCCTCTTTCGGGCTAGGGTTTCGTGGAAGCGGGTCGGGTGCGGATGGTGGAGGAAGACCGGAGGAGCGACCTGCGCTCCCACCTCTCCTTCCATTGACAAAATCCCTAAAAATCAAATCTTTCCTCTCAAAAAACTCCTCAAGTCCCTAAAAAAATCCTATCTTTCTTTCCAGTGTCGCCTTCAATTCAGTCCGAAATCAACTTCTGACCAAACATAAAACAAAGTTTCAGTAAATTAACAGAAAATACAAGTTTAGTTCGACTGGAGAACTCCAATATTTCTAATGAAAAAAAAAAAAAAACTCTCCTCCCGTTAAAAAAAATCAAATATTTCCACTAAAAAATAAATTTATGTTCCAAATAATTGAAATTTTCAGTAAAATAACAGTAAATTAATATGTAAACCAGGCTAAGACCTCGTCAAATCAAGAAAAAGAATAAATTTTGGGGGCTAAATTAGTACAAAATATCGAAAACCCACGAAAAAAGCAACCATTTTTTAAGGACTTGAGAAAGAAGAAAAAGCTTGGCCACCTCTCTAGTGCTGACGACGACCACAGGAGCTACGTGAAACGGATGCAGATTCGAATCCAGAAAGGGCGGATCCGAAACCCGATAGCGCAGAGAGAGAGAATGGAGGAGGGTTGTTTTATTTTATTTCTTTCCTTTCTAATCTTCTTTTGTTTGTTCGGCCAACGAAGTGGCAAGAGGCGTAAATTGGTGGCGAAATGGAGGGCAGTTCTGTCTGCCCGCACCGCCGCCCAAGTGGGAGAGACTGGAATGGGGAGGAAGAAGAGAAGCAGGAAATGCTACTGGTGTTGGGAACTCGCTCTCCTTCTAAACTAACTATTTTCAATTATTTTCTACTGTCCTTCCATTACACTCATTTTTATATTGTTAGTCCAATATGTAGGTTGTGAATTAATGATTATTTTGTATTGGAAAGACAAAAGTAAAGAAAACCAACAGTTTGTTGTTGAATTACTTTTTTAGAAATTTGACATATGCAGAATTTTCACAAAAGTTTGTTTGGAAACAGAAGACTGGAGAGTGGACTCCGAGAAAAAAATGTTTCTCATTAGGTCGAATTTTTTATGTTCCACCTAGTTGCGGTGAAATGTACCATTTAAGATGTCTTCTCAATATCGTTCGTGGACCTAAATGCTATGATGATATTAAGAAAGTCAATGGTATTCATTACGAGTCATATCGTGAAGCTTGCTATGTCTTAGGATTGTTGGAGGATGATGATGAGTATATCGATGGTATTATTGAGGCAAGTTATTGGGCATCTGCATATTCCTTGAAAAATTTATTTGTGACATTATTGTCATCTGGCTCTGTAAGCCGGCCTGAATTACTTTGAAAAAAGTGTTGGACATACTTATCGGATGATGTTTTATATAATCAACGAATTGCGTTGCACGACCAAGGTAAAATATTTCTTTCCTATTTTTAAGTTTAAATTGTGTTTTGTATATTATTTGATCGTTAATATAACTTTAAAATTAATTCCAACATATTCTTTCTCTCTTTAATTCTAGATTTGCTTATGAGTGAGGATGACATTCAAAATCACGCTTTGGTTGAGATTGAAAAGTTATTGAGGAATTGTGGTAGAAGTTTGCGAGAATTTCCATCAATGCTATTTCCAAATATGGACTCCTTATCAACAACTACAAATAAATTGGTGCATGATGAATTACATTATGATAGAGCGGCTCTAGCAGAAGAACACGTACAACTACTTGCTCGCTTGAATGATGAACAACAATATGTTTATGACATAATAATGGATGCTGTTAATTCTACAAATGGTGGTGTCTTCTTTTTATACGGATATGGCGGTACTGGAAAAACGTTCATTTGGAAAACATTATCTGCATGTTTGAGATCTAAGGGAGAAATTGTTCTAAATGTTGCTTCAAATGGGATAGCATCACTTCTATTGCCTGGTGGACGAACAGCTCATTCAAGGTTTGCTATTCCAATAAATGTAAATGAGGATTCAACATGCAATATCAAACAAGGAAGTCAACTTGCTGAACTAATTGTTAGGTGCAAACTTATAATTTGGGATGAAG
Organism: Iris pallida; assembly: GCA_029216955.1. Taxonomy (NCBI): domain Eukaryota; kingdom Viridiplantae; phylum Streptophyta; class Magnoliopsida; order Asparagales; family Iridaceae; genus Iris; species Iris pallida. The sequence continues at coordinate 10,420 of JANAVB010005896.1, forward strand.
CGCCAATGATGCACCTATATTGCTTTGAAGCGTTGGATAGATCGCTTAGAGATATAATGCAATTTAGCAATCCACTCAGTTCTGAGACACCATTTGAAGGAAAAACAATTGTCTTCGGAGGAGATTTTCGTCAAATATTGTCAGTAATTCTGAAAGGTAGTAGACAAGATATAGTTCATGCAACTATAAATTCTTCTTATATTTGGCAAAACTGCAAAGTCTTGAGATTGACAAAAAATATGAGACTTCAAGGTTCTAGCATAACATCTGAAAGTGAAGAGCTCAAACGGTTTTCTGAATGGATTGCAAGTATAGGAGATGGAACACTTGGAGGGCATAATGATGGGTGTGCAAATATCGATATTCCAAGTGATGTTTTACTTAGTAATTCAAATGATCCACTGCAAACAATTGTTGAGAGCACATATCCTTCTTTTGCGAATTTTGTCATCGATCCAGATTTTTTGAAGGATAGAGCTATATTAGCGCCAACTCTTGATGTTGTCGAGTCTGTAAATGAGTACATGATCTCACTAAATTTTGGTAACTCAAGCACATATTTAAGTTCTGATAGTCCATCTAAGTCAGATGCCAATGTTGACTTATTATCAGATGTTCACACTCCAGAGTTCTTGAATAGTATTAAATGTTCAGGTGTACCGAATCATAAGTTAAAATTGAAAGTTGGTACCCCAGTAATGTTATTAAGAAATATAGATCATTCAGCTAGGCTCTGTAATGGTACTAGATTGCTAATTACAAAATTAGGCAATCGTGTTCTTGAAGCAAAGATTCTTTGTGGAGACAATGCTGGTAATAAAGTTTTGATTCCAAGAATGTCATTGACACCTTCTGATCCAAGATTGCCTTTCAAATTTCAAAGAAGACAATATCCATTGATTGTTTCTTATGCAATGACAATAAACAAAAGTCAAGGTCAATCACTTTCTCATGTTGGACTTTTCTTGAAGAATCCCGTTTTTAGTCATGGACAGTTATATGTTGCTGTTTCAAGGGTAACAAGTAAGAAAGGATTGAAGATTTTAATATGCAGTGAAGATAAAGATCAATGTAAATCAACAACAAATGTTGTGTATAAGGAAGTATTTCTGAATTTGTAATTCAGACAAATGTTATCTTTTATGTCATCAAAATAGACTTTATGGTATAATTTTATTTACGTTGAGGTATATATTATTATAATTCGTTCATAATCATATTAATATATTTTGGTCTAAGATATTTTGTGAATTACACAAATACTACTAATGATAATTATTTTGTTAAAATTTAATTCGTTCATAATCATATTAATATAATGTTATCTTTTATGTAATTCACCATTGACTTTATTCTAACTTTTGTTTTAATTTCAAATGTTATATAAATATGAAGAACATTTATTTATTTTTCTTTTAAATAAAACAATATTAAATACACAAACCGTGCATCGCACGGGTGATATACTAGTTTTTACAAGAATGAAATTATTTTTGGGGGCGCGTCTATCCGCATTCCGTGACTTACCAAAAAAAAATTTAAAAAAATTCCTATCCACCTCCCATCCCCCTCCCTCCTCCTCCTCCTCCTCCTTCTCCTCCTCCGACCCTGACCCCTCCTCCTCCGACCCCAAAGGAGGAGGAGGAGGGGTCGGGAGGAGGAGGAGGGTTCGCAGGAGGAGGAGGAGGGGAGCGAGAGGGGAGCCGGGGGGGGGTGGTGGCAAGGATGAGGGTAGGGTAGGAATTTCAAAAAAAAAAATTTGGGGTATACTTAGTAGGTCATGGGGTGCGGATAGCCGTGTCCTATTTTTGTAACAATTTTTTTTTTACTTTTCAGTCAAATAAACAATAGAAGTAATACAAATATTGCAAAAATACTGCATTGTAGACAATCAAACAGTTATTTAATGCAGGGAGCGATGTAGATCAGGTAGGCAAATAAAAAAAGTTTTGTTCCATTCTTTTCATGTTCCCTGGATGAGATTCTGGAAAAACAAAAATTAAGGTGCATCAAAAAGAGTCTATTTTTTTCCACCGACCAAAACTAGAATATTTGTTCACCCTCCAACAAAAATTTGACACGTGTCAAATCCTTTAGTCAAAGTCACTTTCAATCAATATTCTAAAAATCGGACCGGAGATCGACCCGGTGAGGACACTGGGTTGGGTCAAACCGGTTCATCCAATGGTTTAACCCGGGTTGAACCAATTGTATAGGCTTATGATTTTATTTGAATATATTACATAGTACACAACTGCACATATACTACTTACATTAAAATTAGTCAAGAATCATACATATAAACTTTTATAGCATGTAAAATCCAAACCAAAAGTCAAAAGCTAACCCCAAAATAAAATTGAATTGGAAAAGTCAGGTTCAAACCGGTTTAAAATCCAACCGGGTCAGACAGTTCAGTGTTTAACCGGCCGGTCGACCGAGTTACATAAAAGAAACCAATTTTTGGAAAAACAAACAGTGGGTCGGTATTAAACCAGTCCGAAAAAATTACTAGTTCACGGGTTGACCGGTTCAACCTGTCGGTCCGGTCCAATTTTAAAAACACTATAGGGTGTTTGTTCACCCTCTAACAAACAATTGACACGTGTCAAATTCATTCAACATAAACAACTTTTGAAAATGGTTTTGTAAACATTGAAAGTGATTTTGACTAGAGAAATTGATACGTGCTAATTATTTGTTGGAGGGTAAACAAACATCTTAATTTTAGTTGGTGAAAAAAATAGACTCCATAAAAAATTCAGATAGATTCCTCTTATTTATAAGAGTCATGGAGGGAAAAACTATGGATCCGAAAATGCTACAGAAGGTTGAAAACCCGAAATCCAAAGAAGAGGAACTGAGAGTTCACAAAAAAGAGAATAAGGATCCAACGAACTCAATGAGATCAGCTATCTCATTCACAAACATTGTTTAAATTTCAGACATGTAACATGGAAGTATATGATGTGAATATCCTCACATATCCTATATGTCATCGAAAATATTTGGATCTTTATAAGTTCAAGGTGATGGCAACAAATTTTTTTGAAGAATGACACTACTAGAGAAACTCCTCTTATAAGTAACATGAATGCTTAAGGACAAAATACTAAGATTTTGACTATAAATGAGATCTATATTATAAAATAAAGAGAGATGGAGATAGAAAATTGGAAAAAATTGTTTCTTCATTCATATTGTTTCAATCAACTTGAGAAGAGACCCTTATATAGGCTTACAATGGAGGTTAACATTATGATGACAATTAAAAGAAGAGCATAAATTTTCATATAGGGTAAAGAAATTTATCGAAATTTTAAAAAAGTAAGAAGTTTGGTGAATTTTCATTTTGGGTAACGAAGCGACATTTCCAATGGCGCTCTGGTGAACATGGACGGAGATAGGTGATGGCGCGCCACCGTTGGTGGCGCGTAAACAGTGGAGAGCCATCACTCATGGCGCGCTCCTGGAGGAGGCCATGACCGATGGCGTGCTGCACATGGGATGACGTGCAGCTGCACATGGGGTGAATGTGGGTGACATGACAAGATGACAAGATGGGGAGAGAGCCATCATTGATGGCGCGCTCCAAGAGGGAGCCATCATTGATGGCGTGCTCCAAGAGGGAGCCACCAATGATGGCGCGCTGCGGGATTATTTGCAGTTATTTGCAGTCTCAGAGTAGAGTGCCAAGTAGAGTGCGCCATCATTTCTGGCGCGCTATTCTCCAACATTCCACTTCAACGTCTCTATTCTTTTCCAACGGCTACATTTTAACGTCTCTTTTCTCAACATCTATTTATTGCAATGCTAACTCTCTCTCTACACAAACACATTACTCTTTCTCCTATCTCTCACAGAAGCACTCCTCTGAAGCTTGGAAGCGCAACTCTTCAAAGAAGCTAGTATCTCCCTCTTACAAGCTTCCAACTCCTCAGGAAGCTAGTATCTCCCTCTGAAGCTTCTTTCCCTCTTACAAGTTCTCGCTCTCTATTAGCTAAACATTCTCAAACAACTTTATTTTTCCCATGGATCATAATATTAAAATAGTATGCTCACATGGTGGTAGAGTAAATGGGTTAACTTACGAAGGAGGTGACACCCAATTTTTTACAACTTATCGTCATATTACTTTAGAAAATTTACGCAATTTAATTTTAGCACATTTTTCTATTAATTATCAATTTATTTTAAAGTCTGTTTTTGGTTCCACATGTTTATTGATAGATGGTGAAGAAGCATGGAATTTTATTCTTGAGATTAATTCACAATCACCTTATATTAGTTTATATGTTACTCAAGTTTCATCATTTGCTAATAGAACTAATGATGAATTTGTTTCTAATTACCCACATGTTAACACAGGTGCTAGTTCTTCTCAAATAATTGCTCCCTTACTAGATGAACATAATAATGATGATGATTATGCTGATGATGATGATGATGATAATGATGATAATGATGAGGACAATGAAAATAGTGACGATTTAATTGAAAATACTGGTTATGAGATAGATGATGATAGTACTGATAATTCTAACACTCCTGAATTATTTGTAGGACAAACATTCGACAGTCGTTCAAAATTTAGAAGTTTTATAAGTAATTTAGAAATTCAACATAATTTTAGTTGTTCAGCCAGTGCTATGAATAATTTCCATAGAATTATATATAATTGTGATAAACAGAATTGTCATTGGAGAGTATATGCCAAATCCAAAGGAAAAGGACAAATAGTTAAAGTTAATACACTAGAAAGTCGTCATTCTTGCATAAGTGGACTTACGACAGGACGTCATCGACTAGCTACCGGTGCATGGGTTAAGACAAAAATAGTTGATTTAATTCGAGATAATTCGTCATATAGTGCATCACAAATTGTGAAGGATATATTTAGGGAATATCGTATACATATTACATACTCTAAAGCATGGCGAGCCCGGAAAATGGCATTACGTGAAATAAATGGTAGTTATGTTGAGGCATATGCTGGCCTTGAGGAGTATGGTTTTAGAATTATGGAGTCGAATCCAGGTAGTAGATGTTTTCTTAAGACTTCCGAAAGCAACAAATTTGAGAGAATGTTTATTTGCTTTAAGGCGTGTATTGATGGATTTTTAAGGGGTTGTTTACCTGTAATTAGCACTGATGCCACTTTTCTTTCATCCAAATATCAAGGTATTTTATTTATTGCTTGTGCTCATGATCCTAATTATCAATTGTATCCTATTGCTTATGTTGTTGCCGAAGGTGAGAATACTGATTCTTGGTCTTGGTTTTTAAATGCTCTTAGACTATCATTTGAAAGTTATTTTAATGATTGGAGTAGAATTTCATTTATATCTGACAAGCAAAAATGATTAATACATGCTATGCAAAATATATTTCCAGAATTGCCTCATTTTTTTGCATTTAACATTTTAAGCAGAATATGAAGTCTATTGTAAGAGAAAAAAATTCTATCGGTTGTTAGACTCGCTTGCTAGATCGTATAATGAAACAGATGCACAGTACTTGTTCGAAATAATTAAAGATGAGAACATGACGATGTACAATTGGCTTATTAGTACAAATGATGAAAATTGTCATTTTGTACATTGGATTACAGCATATGCTCCTGTCCTAGATTAGATATTAACACTTCTAACCTTGCTGAATGTTTTAACAATTGGATTAAGAGTTTGCGTTATAAACCAATAACTACACTTCTCGATGGTATTAGAGCAAAGATTATAACACTTCATGACAAAAACAGGAATCATGCTCAAAATTTAGACACGAGTTATTGTCCGAAGATGTTAAAGACTATGACATCTATTACCAACGAGAGACATCAACTTCAAATATTACGAATTGATAGTTATTTGTTTGAAATATTAGACCGTGCATCGAGTAGAACATATGTTGTACGGTTAGATGAAAGATCTTGTTCATGTTTATGGTGGTATCATACTTACATGCCATGTATACATGCATGTTTTGCTTGCCAATATTGCAGTCATGAGGTGGAACATTATTATCCGATAATATTTTCTACTGACAGGTTGAGAAGTGTGTACGAGCCACAGATGGAACCAATTCCAGTTCCTTACAACATTCAAGCGGCTTTGGTAAGGGGCGAAATTGGAGTTCCAGATGTCAGACGCAAAGTTGGAAGGCCGAAGAAAAACTGCATCAAACTACGAGAATTATCGGCAAGAGAACTTCGTTGCGGCAACTGTGGTTTGATGGGACACAACAGAAGAAAATGTACAAGTCAACCAAGAGAGTAAAATATTGTAGTTTCGAAATATTAAATAAAGACGCATTAAACATTCTATTGAATAAAAATGCAGTACGCATTAAACATTCTACTAAGAATACAAATATTCTGATATTACTACTAAGAACCCCGCGGGCAAGTCGTTTGTAATACCGTCGTTGTACATGTCTGAGGCCGAGTCGGTCTCTTCTTTCGTCTGTGGTCTCCCCCACTCTTCCTTAACCCTCTTCCACTCTTGTTTCGTCTCTATTTTCTTCGTCGACCTCCTAAGTAGGAATTGGGGCCAAGGGGGACGAAATCAACTGTGAGTAATATGTCATGCCTTCAAACGAATACGCTGCGGCAGTATTGATTTGCTCAGTCGTTGTACGACGATCATATGGTTGGAAGGCTAAAAAAGTGCCCATACCCGTATACTGCTGACTGAGACCTTCTCCAGCGTACTGTTGGCTAGTGTACTCTGGAGCGTACTGCTGGCTAGTGTACTTTGGAGCGTAATGCTGGCTAGTGTACTCTCTATAGTACTGCTGGCTGCTGTCCTCTCTATGGTACCGCTGGCTGCTGCCTTCTCTACGGTATTGTTGGCTGCTGCCCTCTCTAGCAGCGCCCTCTCCAGCAGCGTCCTCATCCGCCTCGTCCTGTGGATCAACCGCCCTCTGACGTCGTGAAAGTCTTAGGGGTATAGTGGCACCCGGATAATCATCCGGGATACGTGTATGCAATGGAGGCATATCAGGATCCCGTCCAAGACTCAGTGAGTCTACACGAGTTAAAATATCGTGCATCCACTCCCGCCCATGCGGCCACAAATGGCTCTCTGGTTCTTGGATATATTGTCGTATCGTATATGACTGAAATTTAAATCTGTAAATGAAATTTGTGATCATATAAATCTCATTTTGGATTAGTGGTAAAGGCGTACCGCTTCAGATATGCCATCAACAAAAGCTCGCAGAGTAGCTTCATCTACGGCTTTAGGCTTGAACCGTGGCTCCTGAAATATGTACGCTCTGTTAGTTATACGAGGAGCTCCCCACCATTGCCTATAAGCCAAGTTGCCTTCATCTGCATTATGTTGAAACAATCGTAAGACAAATATATTTGTGTACGCTATTTGTCCAAGTATACTACTAAGTTGGAACTTACATTCATCTGCGTGCCTTATCCGGGGAAGATTTGCCACACTATAATCCTGGAATCACCTAAACCAGGAAGCTCTAGCAGTATTAATTCTGTTTCTTGCATTAGCTATATCATAACTCATGCAAGGAGGGTCAGCCGGGATTATCTGGCAATAACCGAATTGTCGTAGAACGCGGTCTGCTGGATGATACATAGTGTAACGATCATATATAATAAAAGATTTGTGTAGGCTTAGCTCGAACGATGTCCTTCTTATTTTTGGACCCTTTTCATCATCCGAGTAGGGTATCCACATAACCTATTGGATGACAATTATTCACGATAAATTTGTACCAAATTATTAACTGGAATGACTATACTAAATTTCTTAGTTACCTCATTCCACTGCAACGTATCAAATTCTCTCCGATACAGTGAAACATCTCTGTGTAAATTATGATGTGGGTCCACTACATTTGTGGCCCATCGCGCAGCAAGCGAAAAAATTTCAATATCACTTGGAATACTGGTTACAGGTCGACCAATAAAAAAATGTTCATAGCACCATACCTACGACAGAAATAATTCGATATTCAAGAAAATGTATATAATTGAAATCAATTTAAATATTGATTTTCCATTACCTGAACCAGCGTCGCGCACCCACGCAAGTTTTTGGAACCATTCGATCTTGCAAATTCTGTCAAGCTGGCATATAGATACGCTAATGTAGCAGCTCCCCATGCATGACAAGCAGGTACTTTAAGATCATCTAAGAAAGGTAGCAGTCGTACGTTTATTCTATTTTCCTGTCCGTCGGGAAATAACATTGCCCAGGACAAACAGAGCAAATATGCTCTAGTACAGCAAAGTATCTGCAAATTATGAAACTAATATATTAAAATTAACTCGCTATTAAAATTAATAAATATTAGCTAAAATTACCAAGGAAGGACGTACCCTGTAATCATCGGCCGCGACTGGACCGTCGATAGTTCTATCTAAATCCATAAAGTTATCCCGAAGCCAAGTTATCGTGACAAAACTCCTTGCTCCTAGGTCCGTAGGGGGCGTAATGCCTAGATATCTCCTGACTATTTCACACGAATTTGAATGTGTATCAAAATATATTGGTTCACATGTAATAGGTAATCCTAGAATATTTGCGACATCCCAGAGTGTGATTGTCATTTCACCAACAGGCAACTGAAATGTGTTGCGTTGAGGCCACCAACGCTCAGCGAGACTAAAAATGAGGTGAACATCATGGACTAAAATTTGAATTTCATCCAGATAATGAAACCCAAATGAACGCACCAACTGCTTTTGAGTAGCATTTAACTCCCATGTTTGATACCTTCTCTGAATCCTCCAACTTCTATGCTCCCGTGTTCGAGCCTCTGGAGGATAATCATATAACTACAAGCAAATTTTATTTGTTACATGTATGTAAAATAAATAAATAATACAGAATAACGAGAGTTACCATTTTAAAATTTACCTTCCCCTCAAAAATCAACTTAGATATATGAATTTGTCTTTCCAGTTTGACGACTTCTGTAATCGGTCCCCCGAAAATAAATCCGTCATTCGGTTGAGCCATCTGTTACATTTTTTCGAAAATACAATTAGCAATACAAATATTCAAATAAAATCATAATTTAATTTTGTTCAAGAGTTACTTACATGAGAAAGAGGAGGATGAAGGTGAAGATGAGGATGAGAATGAAAATGAGGATGAAGAACAAGAGGAAGAGGTTCGGCCAAAATTATGTGAAGAAGAAAAAAGAAGGAGGAATTTATAAAGAAGAGGGGAGTCTCCAACGAGGTTCGGCCAAAACTTTTTTCCCTCCCCCCAAATATTTTTTTCTTTCCAATGAGGCAGCAGTAGAGGGAGACCACGTTGGAGACTCCCCCAACAACTTTTCCCTCCAAAACTCTTACACGCGTGCTCCAACGCGCCACGAAAAATGCTCCATCCTACCATCCCGAACCCCAACCACTGACCAGCCGCTGACCCCTTCCCCTGAACGCTGCCATCCCGAACCCCAACGCACTAACCACCCCGAACCCCAACGCGCTACTGACTCCCGTGAACACTGAACACTGACAACACTGACGCCTCCCGTGAAACACTGACAACGTAGCGCCATTAGTGATGGCTCCCTCTGCCAGTGCACGCCATCACTGATGGCGCACCCTACGACCGTAAGCAATGTCTGGCATAGCGCGCCATCATTGATGGCGCACCCTACGTCCATTCACACAACGCACCATCGGTGATGGCGCGTCCCCTCTTTGTTGTCCTGCTAAGTGATTACGTGCCATGGGACTTGTCGCTCCGTTACCCGAATTAAAATTTTGTTAAACTTCTTACTTTTTCTAAAATTTCGGTAAAATTGTTTACCCTCTATGAAATTTTCTGAAAGAAGAAATGTCAAAAGATATAGGTTATGGATAACCAAAAGACATAGGTTATAGACACAAAATAATTATGGTGACCTATCCATATTTACAACACTCTTCCTTGGATATTCACCATTAATTAGTTGGTGATGTATGCGCATTCGTTGCCTCATTAAAACCTTACTAAGAAAAATCCAGTGAAAAAAATCTTAGTCAAGAAAAAAGAGTACAATGCGCAAAACACAAAAATATTCTTTACAAACCATACTCCCTCTCGATACAATGGATCTGTAACAGCTAGTTGGTCTGATGATTAAGTCGTCACATACCTATTGCGTATACCAACTTCTGAAATGTGGTCTTTGGTAGTGCCTTGGTGAATAATCGACTAAATTTTTATTTGACCTTACTTGCTTGACTTCTGTTACTTTCGTCATTTGGAGTTCATCTGCATAAAACAACTTTGGTGGAAGGTGCTTGATTCGATTTCATTTGATGAATTTCTCTCGAACTTGTGAAATACATGCCATATTGTCTTCGAATATTATTGTAGGCAGTTGACAATTTACTCGTATATGATGAATGATCGATCGCAACCACACACTTTCTCTTATTGCTTCTTGTATTGTAATTAATTCTGTACGGTTAAGAGGAATTTGCTACTGAACCTTACTCTGTTGATCGCTAAGATATAGCTGCATGATTATTAATAAACACGTAATCTGTTTGGAAGCAACCCTTATAAGGGTCAGAAAGATATTTGAGTCTGCACAACCAATTAGACAAAAATTGTTAGTGGAATCACATGAATAAAATAATCTCATGTCAGTTATTCCACAAAAATATCTCAATATGTGTTTAACTCCATTCCAATGTGTAAGTGTAGGTGCAGAACTATATCTAGATAATAAATTAACAAAAAATATAATATCTAGTCTTGTGCATTGTGCTAGATATAGTAGTGCTCAAATAGCACTTAAATACAATATCTCAGGATAAATTTTTTTCTATCTTATCTCTTTGGTCGAAATGGATCTTTATCCAAATCCAAACTCCGTACAACCATAGGTTTACTAAGTGGATGTGCTTTGTCCATTCTTAATCATTTTAAAATATTTTTAGTATATCAGAATTGATGCACTAATATTCCACTGAACTTCGTTCTATTAGCAAACCGAGACAAAGCTGTGTCTTTCTCAAGTCTTTAATTTCAAATTCATTCTTCAAATAGTTTGCAGTTTTCTCCAATTCTGTAGGAGATCTGATGGGGTTTATATCATCCACATATATTGCTACTATAGAGAATACATTTTTGGATTTTTTAATGAAGACACATGGGTAAATTTGACTATTTTGTATTATTCCTTAGTCAAATACATACTAAGACGATTATGCCATATTCTTCTGAATTAGTTCAATCCATATAATGCTCGTCTAATTTGAACACATGCCCTTAGACTTAGTCTCTGGCATTGTAAATCATTCTGGAATTTTTATATAGATGTCAGTATTTAAGTCTCCGTACAAATATGCAATTACAACATCCATAGATCTCATATCAAGATTTTTAGAAACTGTAAGACTAATTAGATGTCTAAAAGTAATGACATCCATAACTGGAGAGTATGTCTCCACATAATTAATTCTAGGTCTTTGAGAGAAACCTTGTGTTATAAGTCGAACTTTGTATCTTTCAATTTCGTTCCTCTCATTTTGTTTTCTCACGAAACACCCATTTAAAACCAACATGGTTTATGCCCTTTGGTGTTTCCACTATAGGTCCAAACATACCACATTTTTCAATTTTTTTTAATTATTCGTGAATAGCATATTTCTAGATTGGCCAATCTTTTCTTTGTCGACATTCATTTATACTACGTGGTTCATTTTCACAACCATCATTGTCCTTTGATATTTCAGTAGCTACTGCATAGCTAAATATGTCATCGATGACCAGTGCTTTTATATTCCATAATTCACCTAAACATGCATAGAATATCAAGATCTCTTCATTTTCAGGTAAATGTGCCTCTCTAGAGGCATCCATAGGTGTCACGCCCCGACCCGGAATCACCCGAATCATCGTCCTTGCAGGGGGCGTGATGCCGTTCGAGCCTGGAGTTGCACTCATGCAAGACAAGATGACAAGTTCTCAAATGGTTATCTATGAGTTGATATTAACAACGAAAGAAAAACAGAGTATACGAAACAATTCTCTTTATTGATATTCGAACTAAGATTACAAAGGCTTTCAATAGCCCAACTAAATTTGCTAGTTTGGCTACAACACTCAGATTCTCTCTTGCCTACAAAAGATTTCACCGTTCCATACATCATGCCTTCTATATCTCGGCAGCATCAATCCTGTTGCAAGTTCGAGCGTCAATGCGATCGTACGCTTCAAACGCTACGGCATTCCACGCCTCTGCGCGATCAAGCGAAGCTCCGCCACGAGCAATCCATTCCCTGCACCCTGCATGAAAGCTGGTAGGGGATCAGTACGTTCGTCCTCGCATGTACTGATGCAAAGTCCTTTTTTCTAAATCGACATTGTAGTATTTATGTTGAATCATGCAACTTAGCTTATGATCTTGCTATATTCTCCTTAGGGTCGATTTCATGGCATATTCGAAAAGCGGTAAAGCATGTTATCATGGCAAGCATGTTATTCGAATTGAATAGGCAAGCAGGCAAGCAATCTCGTGTTTGTTTCGTGGCACGACTTCTTACCAGCATAGACGCACTCGCCCTTGCATCGACGCAAGGTAAATACGCCCCATTCTTTTCCTGTCATGTTATAAGTACATCTCTAAGCAGGATCTATGTGTGCGGGACACATACGTGTCTGTACTTTCAACCCATCGTTCCTTAACTATATGAAATGGTCGTTGGCGTATTCGCACCAAAATGGACTAAAGACGTTTCTTTCTTTTCTCTCTTTCTTTTCTTTATTTCTTTCTTTCTTTTCTCTCTTTCTTTTTTTCTCGAATTTGGGTAGCCCGGCGTTTCACGGGTTGGGTTGCTATCCCAAACAACCAAAATACACCACGTGCCTACCATAATTTGCGGCTTTTCACATCTATAATCGGGTGCTAATCGTCTTTACAGATGAGCGCCCATGAAAGATTATATCCCTCCTAGGCCGAACGGTCCCGGTGCCCCGGTGCACCCGTTCGGAGGGAACGTTTCGTGCACGGAAGATTATCACAATTATCTCAAGTCCATTCGATCATGCAACGCCCTATTATTCAAACAACCAAACATAGTCTTCAGTCCGAGGCTCAGACTTTATCAAACAACCAAACATAGCCTTGAGTCCGAGACTCAGACTTTATCATCTCGTATTTCTTCCATCAACTTTCTATGTTCTTATATTTCATACTTTGTTTCAATGTTTAATGGCATCATGCCTCAAATCAATGTTCGTCAATCGAATGACACGAAGGTCCCGAACACCTTTCGAGGCATCATGTCATATCCGACAGTTCCGCCACATTCATGCCACAACTGTATTGTTTCGCAACGAAGCCATCTTTTATGATCTCGTGCACATAGGCACGTTTCGACACATTTATCATCTTTTCCCTCGCGTCGTGCACTAAGTACACGCATCGAAGCTGTATTTCCATATTCTATGACTTAGTGTTCAATGTTCGTGGCTTGCACGTTAGGGCGCTCGCCTATTGTCTTTCAATGTGCTAGCCTTTCTAACTCGTGCACGAAGGCACGGAATGGCTCGTGCACGAAGGCACTTGCTGAATACAGTTATCCCATGTTCTTGCAGCTTGCGCACCGAGGTGCTCGCCTTTGCGATATCCAATGTTCCTTAGCGACTCGTGTATTTGATGTATATTTTATTTCAATTATTTTAACTAGTGTTCGACACACACTATAATTTATCTTCTGATCGGACCACGCCCGTGGCATCGATAGGTTAACTTAGGATCCAATGATATATTCTGACTTAGGCATAAAGGAGTAAAAAGAAGAGTCAATCCTCCCACCTTGACTCGATACGCCTTGTCGTTTCGCCGAGTCGACGCGGCTCAATTTTATAACTTTGTTGCACGGCCAACTCTCCTGACTTAGCCATTCGAGCACTTCGTGCTTCATTGAATTATACGTCCGATTTAGCTTATCGTGCCAACACCTCAGTCCGTCGCAAGGCAACGATTGGTTTCGCGGACCCCTTTCTTAATAAGGCAAAATGTCGATCTCTAATATTTCAGCATAAACGTATAGCCTGCATATGAAACCAACTAAAATTAATATTTGTATCGATTCGGACTTGCGCCTTGGTCGATTCGATTTCTTAGAATCTTCGAGCCGTCTCAACGCACTTATCCTTCGGGGCAATGCGGTGCTTCGCATCGATTCAACTCGATGCATACTTTAGGATAATACAACTCTTCGCATCGACTTAGTTTTGATGTATTGCTCGGGACAACGTAACTCTCATATCGATTCGCATCGATACATTTCATTCGGTCAACGCGAATCTTTTAGTCAACGCCTCAGCGTAATACGCCGTGCGGAGTGGGGCATTACAATAGGCATTTTAGTGAATTTAGAAATATGCACATCTTTATTATTTATTTTCGAAGCTCCAGCCACTATTGGACTTTTATCATGACAAGATGTTTCATTAACTCTTCTCTTTCTAGGAGCACTATCCTTGGAACCTATAGGTATACCACGATTTTAACGTATAGTAGTAGATTCATTGCCGCCTTATTTTGATTTTGTCTAATTGGAACAATGATTCTGGCTGGCATATTCATAGCTGGTACATGTGATCTAGTTACCTTTGCGCATCATTAAATGCATCAGATAATTGATTAGCAATTTCTTGCAAATGTATCATTCTCTTGGTATCATAATCACATTGTGGAGTTCTTGGATCTTGATGAGATAGAGTAGGCATATTCTATGTCAATTCACGTTGTTCATTAGCAATGGTTTGTTCTATATGAACAATTTGTTGCTTACCTTCTCCTAACAGCGGGAAGACTCTCTCATCAAATTGGCAATCATCAAATCTTGTAGTAAAGACATCACCAGTCATTGATTTTAAATACCTTATTATGGAAGAGGACTCAAAACTAATATATATTTTCAAACATCATTAGGGACCCATCTTAGTTCTTTTGGGAGATGGAACTGGGACATATATTGTACATCCAAACTTTCTCAAATATGAAATGTTTGGTCGTTTATCACTAACAAGTTGTATATATAAAAAAATATGGTAGGCAATGGGTCTAAATTTAACTAGAGATGCAACATGTAAAATATCATGTCCCAAGCCTCAATTTTTAAACTAGATTGCACTAGTAGAGGTCTAATTATAAGTTGAAGATGTCTAATAAATGACTCAGGTAACCCATTTTGTGTGTGCACATGGGGAACATGATACTCTATCTTAATTACTAATGATGTACAATAATCATCAAAAACTTGTGAGATGAATTCTGCGGCATTATCAAGACTAATTAATTTAATCATGTTATCAGGAAACTGAGATCTAAGTTTAATAATTTGGACAAAAGACGAGAAAATATGAGATTTTTAGTAGACAATAGACAAACATGTGACCACCTAGTAGATGCATCTATGAGTACCATGAAATATCTAAAAGGACCACTAGCAAAGTGAATAGGACTACAAATGTCTCCTTGTATTCTTTGCAAGAAAGTAGGAGACTCATTCTTAACTTTTAGAAAAAATAGTCTAGTTATAAACTTCCCTTGTGACAAGGAAAACATAGATGATTCTTTGGTAAGTCAAGATCGTGATTTTTCAATAAATGTCCATAAGAATTATCAATGATCTGATTGAATATAGTTTGTCCCGGATGACCCAAAGGGTCATGCCAAATGCTATATAAGACAGGATCATTGGCTTTATATTTTGCCACATTCATATTAGATTCAATTATATCAATGGTGGTATATTACAAACTCACCAAAAGACAAGAGAATTCTTCTAATGTGAGCCTTTTGCTCCCAATATTAGATGTGATACATAATGTCTCCTCGTTGTTATCATTTTGAGTTTCAATATGGTACCCATTATGCGTATATCCTTGAAACTTAACAAATTCTTTTTTTGGAACCGCTTGAATATAACCCATTCTGCAAATAGGTTTGAGTACCATTAGGTAACATGATGTATGCACTTCCAAAGACCTTAATTATATCGGCTGTCCCAGCTATTGTTGACACTTTATGCATGTTAAATACTAACTTTGGGAAAAACTTTTGATTCTTTAAAATCATATGTGTTGTAGCACATCTACCAAACATATATCCAAGTTATTTTCTTGGATTCTTTGCATCTGTCAACCCCTTGTTGAGTAGCTTGACATTGCTTAAACCAATGTCCATCTTTGTCATATTTATGACAAGCATTACTACTCCCATTTGGTTTACATAAAGCAAAATAAAATTTTTTATGAACATATATTATAGCTAGCATAAGTATAATAAGAAATAATTAAGTATTTCAAATAATAATATCATATTATAGAAATGTGACTCCAAATCCATAATAAAGATTTTCAATAAAGTCTCATGACCTAGACATTTCATGATGAAAAGCAAAAATAAAACATGACTTCAAATGTAAATAGTTCATAAATACTTGAAATAAAACATAAATTGGCCAAGTGCTCATTCAATGGAAGGTAGATTTTCAAGCATCTCCTCAAACTGTTCATTTGTAACTTAAATTCATGTCATGCTCCGTTCCCGTAGGACCGATCGTCCTCGCTAAGACGTGATGCCACATGAGCCTAGATTGCGCTCGTGCAAGGTGGGTTCTATAACGGCCGATTACAGGCTAAGCGACGGAGTTGTCACACAGAAGTTCCAAGCAGAAACATTGAAACAAACAGTAACGAAAACTTGAAAAAAAACACAAGTCATCAAAATATGCTCTTTATTGATATTGAAACAAAGATTACATAGGTGGGCACGAGGCCAAGGTTACAATCACTCAAGCTTACTCTTCTCACAATACAAGTCACTCAGCTCTCTCTCATCTCTCAGTACAATTCGACGAGCCAGCAGATGCTTCAGATAGGCGATGTCCATACATTATGTCCCGTATAAGTCCAGACTCCATGCGGCTGCATGCCTAAAAATGCTAAGGAACTCCGTGCCTCGACGCATCCAAGCGAGCTTCGTGCCAACGAGCTTCTACCTGTGCCTGCACATAAACACTTTATGGATGTCAGTACACAGCTGTACTGGTGGAGTGAGCTCCTCGCCCACCCATACAAAACCAACACGTTTATTTACTTTGTGCAACATATCCTTTTATTATTGTCTTTCTACTCTTGTCTTAGGATCAATTTTAGGATATAACTCTGGCCTATTTTGTGTCTCTAGACCATCACTGTGCCTTGCACCAACAACTTACTCATACTTTACCTTAGACCTTCTCGTGCCAACAACGTCATCTTATCGACTCGTGCTTGTCTTTCGGCCCATATTTGGTACGCAACAACTTGGTCATGCCATAAATCCTTTCTTATAACCTAATCGAGGTAGTGTCTCGCCACTTAGTAACTTGCTTATATTTGTGTCGTAACAATGTAGTCATGCCATAACATATCGAGGCCGTGCCTCGCAATTAACATGACTTAACCGAACTTGCCTTACGGCCCTTCTTGACTTAACTTGAAAGTATTCCAACTTATGCAACTCTATGCCAACGACTTAATACTCGATGCCATATCTCGTGCCGAAGCACGTGTCTTTGTTTACACTTTCTTTGAATCGATCGACACTGTGCATACGGATTGCTGCTCAGCACACCAACTTATATATATGAAAGTCACTGGCAATCCAAGCCATCGTGGACATAGCTCGGGTAGGCGGCGGGTCTTTCAATGCAAGGTTGCTAGTTCTATGGAAATCTTTCGACTACCTACGCAGTACAATCCATCGCTGCTATAACGTCTTACCCCTAGGTTGACTGGTCCCGACACCCCGGCATAATACCAGTCGAAGAAGAAATCCTTGTCGACAAGTTGTCCATGACCACGCACCTACGAGAACACCTAGACTCACGTAAATGCATGGCCTACTTTGAGGTACGACTAGAACCATACTTAGCAAAACATGCATTGGAACCATACGATGCAAAACGTGCATCAGAACCATGCGATGCAAAACATGCATCCTTGAGACTCCCAAAACGTGGGACCGCCTTGGTGACAAACGGTCGCATGAACTTTCCTTTCTTTGAACCCAGAAAACGACTATCGTATAGCCTTCCTACTTAACTTGAACAAAACGTGTTCCTTAAGTGCCATAGACCGTGGCTAGCTTTTTATAGTGCCGACCGTGGCTCGTGTCTTAAACCGACTTGTGTTCTTTACGAGCTATCGTCCAAGTCATATTTTATATGACGAGTCTTGAGATCGTGGAACTATATGACTTAACCACCGCAGAAAGAGTGGACAGTGCTTACTATGACTTCGAGAGTCCAGCATAAAACTTAATAATGCAACAACTTAATCTGTAGGATAGGCAAAGCTATGCCAAGCCTTGGACAATGGGATCGTGCATGCTTTATTAAGCATTCGTACGTGCGACCTATGACTTAGGATAAGTCCATAACTTTGTGTGAATTAAACCAACTTCCTTCTCCCAAGCCACAAGATGAAGGACCGAGTGTCATTTTGAAAGCACAACGTGAAACACTTCTAAGCTGACCGTGGGACCTTTCTATATTCTTAACTCAATCGACCCGACTTGGGATTATTCCCTTAGCTATGTGGATTCGTCTCTTTTATTATCAAGCCTATTTTTGCATTTGAAAACATTCGTTTTTTTAGTGCGAAGGCCAAGCTGAGGCAAGTTCACTGAAGCCATCCACCTGAATGAGGAGTCGCCTCGACCGTGCAGGTCTTCGAGCAAGCCATTGCATGGCTAAGTCCGAACGTCGTTGGCATTTCGATTCCTCTGATTGACTGAGCGGGACGGGACACTACATTATATACCACTCAGAAAAAGTTTTGTCTTCGAAACTAACTGAGTATAGTTATCGACTTATAACTCGACTCATCATCCAACGATTCTTGCACACATTCTTCCTATACATTTTTTCAATCTGAGCCACGCTCGCACTTTGATTTTCCTTCACATCGAACAACTATATCTTGACTTGGGTAACTTACATTTATCGTGCACACGGGCGACTTAGTTCTAGGACAAACCATTCGATCAATCGACATTCAAGTTCATTTGAATCCAACGATCGCACTACCATCAATATATTATTTGTAACACACAATTTCAAAATCCTCGATACTCTTCTGTTCCTTTAGTCTTACTTGAATTCAATGTATCACTTAGCTGGATCGTGCACATATTTAAGGCATCCCCAAAATATATGCATTTCAGCCAAGCCTCGTGATAGTGAATCCAATCTCATATATTTGACTCATTCTATCAATCCTGAAATCAATCATATGCTATCTCTTAAAGTAGGGACATCTCGCCTAACCGCTAGGCCATCTCTCCAAGCTAAAATCAATTGTTAGTATTGGAATCACAGTTCCCAAACAATAATATTAACACTGACCCCAATCCTGTGGTCAAACCAAAGTTGATAGTACAGGTTTTCTACCCAAGCTCGCATCACTCTGATTTCTAAACTTCAAGCATATATTCTCCTATTCGTACTTATAACACTTAGTCCAAGGGTTTCGAGTCATTCAACAGAGCCATCATACAGTAAGTTTTGTTCAACCCAATCTTTGGTATATCAATATCGTACGTCCAAACTACCAATTCGTATAATCCATCTCCTCAAACATGTTCAATACAATTTACCTATCCATCCTATTCCAGTTAAGTATGCTACAACACGAATTGTTACTAAACCATAATTTTCATTCCATATTTCCTAAGTCGTTTATCACAATTCAAGTAATCGATCACGAGGTCGTCTAACATAGCAACATGTCACACCCCAATCTCACGCAAGTTCGACTATCCATGGTTGGACATGAAATCACCATGCATTCTCGTAGGATAATCGTTCTCATTGGGACGTAACTCTTATTTTGAGTCTAGACTGGTTGATTCTCGATATGCAGATTGGAACTATTCAATCCTCAAGTTTACTCAATTGTCAATCACAAGTCCGAACAATCCTCGAATTCACCTTCGTATTAAACCACAAGTCTAAGCATACAAATTATCACGCCCTAATTTTTTGAGTTCGATCATTCCCGCAACATGAATCACCATGTCAGAGCTCACGCAGAATGATCACCCCAAATCCGACGTGACGTATGTGCGAGGCTGGTGTTGCACCCGCACAAGACAAGAACGTCGACATTGTGGCTATCGTCGAAGCAATCAAGATACTTTTCTTTCATCCAAACATCCCTTTCCATCAAATCTCAAGTATAGCATCCATCCAAAACGATAACACTTTACACGATCGTCATTCCTCGAATCAGAGTACCCCCGAGTTATCGCATATCGATCTTTGATACGCCTCAATACCATCGATGATATGTATCACCTGACGATCTTCTTTTGCAACGAATACCGAGTCGTGCAACTAATGTTATAATCCGAATTGGACATTCCATAATCTCCTCGATATTCAAGATCAAATTCAATCAATATCCCTCAAACTAGCTACATGTTCAATTCATTCAAATCCATAATCACATATGTTCATCCGTCTATCTTAAGTCATCGGCAACATATTTTCTTAAAATGTCTCGACCTATGCTAACTCAAATCATCAAGCAACATCTATTCCAATCCTTAGAGTCAATCTCAAATATTTGAATCATTTCCATGCACACTATCATCCAATCGTGCTAAATTTTCGTATACGATTCATATTGATTTCTTCGATCGAGTCATTCATTCGTACACCTTAACTTTTTTTTTGATTCAATCTACCTACTCAATCATATTCATAATTCATACCTGCATACTTCAATTCTCGTGTGCGTCATTTCTAGTTTATTCGAACCAACTCGTCATAAACTTTAAGATTACAACTTACTCAATGATACTCAATTTAAGGCTTCGCGTACAATGCGACGCTTGCTGATAGACTCATTGGCACCCCGTATCCTCAATCGCTTCGGCATCCCCAAGGCTATCCCATACACCACTCAGGGATGAAGTTATTCGATAATTTTCAAAACTATCATTCGATTCACAATCGATTACTTTAAAACTCCATTCAAACCATTCCTCAATTTTAAGCACGTTTCATCTATATCGCATTAACGATATCGCCTTACGATAACGCCTCTATCGCAACTAACCAATACTGTTTATGAATCGAGTCTAACTCATTCTTGTCCGACACATTTTCAATCCCGTATACGACTTTGCTAAGGTCAACACAATCTTGGTGTATATGCCCAGCCCGACTTAGCCAACCGTGCTTTACGTGAACCATCTTTTATTTATTTGAAAAACTATTCTCATACGATTTGCAAATTACATAGACTTATTGTATGGACATCCTACAAAACATTGAGAAAGAGAATACTAACGATATCAATCGTGAAAACAACATCAGAGTTAAAGAATTCAATCGAAAGTCCAAGGATGTAAAGCCATGCTCTGATACCACTATGTCACGTCCCGGTCCCGTAGGACCGATCGTCCTTGCTAAGGCGTGATACCGCATGAGCCTAGATTGCGCTCATGTAATGCGGGTTCCACAACGGCCGATTACAGGCAAAGCGACAGGATCATCGCAAAGAAGACCCAAGCAAAAACATTGAAACAAACAGCAACGAAAACTTAAAACAAAACACAAGTCATTCAAATATGCTCTTGATTGATATTGAAATGAAGATTACATCGGTGGGCATGAGGCCAAGGTTACAATCACTCAAGCTCACTCTTCTCACAATATAAGTCACTCAGCTCTCTCTCATCTCTCAGTACAATTCGACGAGCCAGCGGATGCTTCAGATAGGCGATGTCCATACATTATGTCTCGTATAAGTCCAGACTCCATACGGCCGCACGCCTTAAAATGCCAAGAAACTCCGTGCCTCGACGCATCCAAGCGAGCTCCGCGCCAACGAGCTTCTACCTGTGCCTGCACATAAACACTGTGTGGGTGTCAGTACACAACTGTACTGTTGGAGTGAGCTCCTCGCCCACCTATACAAAACCAACACGTTTATTTACTTTATGCAACATATCCTTTTACGATTGTCTTTTTACTCTTGCCATATGATCAATTTTAGGACATAACACTGGCCTATTTTGTGTCTCTAGACCATCACCGTGCCTTGCAACAACAACTTACTCATACTTCGCCTTAGACCTTCTCGTGCTAATAACGTCATCTTATCGACTCGTGCTTGCCTTTCGGCCCATATTTGGTACACAACAACTTGGTCGTGCCATAAATCCTTTCTTATAACCTAATTGAGGCAGTGCCTCGCCACTTAGTAACTTGCCTATATTTGTGTCGTAACAACGTAGTCATACCATAACATATCGAGGCCGTGCCTCGCAATTAACATGACTTAACCGAACTTCCTCTACGGCCCTTCTTGACTTAACTCAAAAGTACTTAATTCCAACTTATACAACTCTATGCCAACGACTTAATACTCGACGCCACATCTCGTGCCGAAGCACGTGTCTTTGCTTACACTTACTTTGAATCGACCGACACCGTGCATGCAGATTGCCGCTCAGCACACCAACTTATCTATATGAAAGTCACTGGCAATCTAAGCCATCGTGGACATAGCTCGGGTAGGCGACGGGTCTTTCAATACAAGTTAGCTAGCCCCGTGGAAAGCCCCTGACTACCCACGCGGTACAATCCAGCGCTTCTATAATGTCTTCCCCCTAGGTCGACTAGCCCCGGTGCCCCGACATAATACCAGTCGAGAAAGAAATCCTTGTCGACAAGTTGTCCATGACCATGCACCTACGAGAACACCTAGACTCACATAAATACATGGCCTACTTTAAGGTACGACTAGAACCATACTTAGAAAAACGTTCAATGGAACTATACGATACAAAACGTGCATCAGAACCATGCGATGCAAAACGTGCATCCTTGGAGACTCCCAAAACGTGGGACCGCCTCGGTGACAAACGGTCGCATGAACTTTCCTTTCTTCGAACTCAGGGAATGACTATCGTATAGCCTTCCTACTTAACTTGAACAAAACATGTTCCTTAAGTACCATAGACCGTGGCTAACTTTTCATAGTACCGGCCGTGGCTCGTGCCTTAAACCGACTTGTGTTCTATACGACGCTATCGTCCAAGTCATACTTTATATGACGAGTCTTGAGATCGTGGAACTATGTGACTTAACCACCGCTGAAAGAGCGGGACAATGCTTACTATGACTTCGAGAGTCCAGTATAAAACTTAATTGTGCAACAACTTAATCCGTAGGATAGACAAAGCTATGCCAAGCCTTGGACAATGGGATCGTGCATGCTTTATCAAGCATTCGTTCGTGCGACGCCTATGACTTAGGCTAAGTCCATAACTTTGTGGTGACTTAAACCAACTTCCTTCTCCCAAGCCACAGGACGAAGGACCGAGTGTCATTTTGAAAGCACAGCATGCAACACTTCTAAGCTGACCGTGGGACCTTTCTATATTCTTAACTCAATCGACCCGACTTGGGATTATTCCCTTAGCTATGTGGAGTCGTCTCTTTTATTATCAAGCCTACTTGTGCATTTGAAAATATTAATTTTATTAGTACGAAGGCCAAGCTGAGGCAAGTTCATCGAAGCCACCCACCTGAACGAGGAGTCGCCTCAACTGTGAGGGTCTTCGAGCAAGCCGTTGCATGGCTAAGTCCGAACGCCGTTGGCGTTTCGATTCCTCCGATTGACTAAGCGGGACGGGGCACTACAATTCCCATTTTGATCCTCAAAAAATCGGATCAAAACAATTCTTATTTGGTTTATTTTATGGATTAAAATTCCTTTAGAGTGTGCTATTCACTTGTTCAATTTATTATTTTGTGAAGTACTGCTTTCACCTTTGTAATGTTGATAACTATGACTATATTTTTCATAAATATTTTCATGCCCTGTCCCACGTCCTCCACCATGACCTCTGACAATTCCAAAATTATTGGCATTTGCCTCAAGAATTGCCATTGACCAATTGGTCTCGAGTTGTGGTTTTCATGAGAACGTTGCTATTTGTCTCTGCTACAAGGCGATAGTCTATTTGCCTCTGCTACAAGGAGATAGTCACCAGTTCAGAGTATTTTATGAAATTTCTTTTACGGTCTTATTGCTGTAAAAGTATATTACTTGTATGAAAAATGGAAAGGATTTTCTCTAGCATTTGAGTCTCTATTACTTTTTCTACGCACAATCTAAGACAAGAAATAATATTAAATATAGCAGAATTATATTCTTTAACATTTTTCTAGTCATGGTATCTTAAATTCAACCATTAACTTTGAGCAGTTAGAAGGATTACCATCCTTTGGTAGTCAAATCTATCCTTTAGAGATGCCCACAAATTCAATGGATCATCCTCACATAGATATTCTGTCTTTAGATCATCGTGGATATGATGTGGTAGAAAAATCAAAGCCTTGGCCTTGGCGTCAAAAAATTCTTTATTTTTCTTCTTAATAGTATCATCAAGCTTGTTGGACTGCAATTGCAACTTTGCATCCAATTGCCATGATAAATAATTGTCTCTGCTCACATCAAGAGCTTTGAATTCAAGCTTTGCAAGACTCGACATCTATATGACAAAAAATAATTATATTAGATGTAAATTAATTTAGATAATAAAATTGATAAGCGCTTTCAAGATTACAAAACTTCACATATCCCACAATGTGATGAAACGCTATCAAATAATATTATATCTCATATGTATCACATTTACAACAATATGATAAAACACTATAAAAGAATATTATGTCTTATATGGATCACATATAAAACACTGTGATTATTATATAGTAATATATTTTGGGTACTTTTTTATAATTTTATTAACATATACAACAATGTGAAGTAGTATCTTATATAATTCAAATAAATAGAAATAACAAATTCACATAAACTAATTTAATGAAATTAACTAATTTCAAATAAGTGAAGAAAATTCAAGATATTTTAGATTAATTTCATACTTGGGCAAAATAATAAGAAAAAAAATATAGAAATGAGATTTATACATAATCTTAAATAGATTACCATAATATTTCTATTTTGAATAAAATTGTGAAAATGTTCAATACAATTTAGATTGAAAACTAAAAGATAAAGTAGATCTAGAAAACTTACATTCTAATCAATCTATAAAAACATAAATCAAACATGTATTTAATTTTACTAAAACATACATGTATCTAAGGATACAAGATTATACTTACCGCTTCAATACCTTTCTTTTCTTATGAGAACTATTTCACCATTCTTCTATTTCCTAGAGCAATCGTACTGATAACGTATTATAAAATAAAGAGAGATGGAGATAGAAAATTGGAGGAAATTGTTTCACCATTCACATTGTTTCAATCAACTTCAGAAGAGCCCCTTATATAGGCTTACAATGGAGGTTAACATTATGACGACAATTAATAGGAGAAATGTCAAAAGACACAGTTTATGGATAACCAATACTACTAAAATAAGTCATATTGGCGACGGATTTAGCGACGCTATTGTAAAGCGTCGCTATTTTTGTTACATTTAGTGATGATAGTAGAAAACGTCGCTAAACATCACTATCAGCGACTTTCAGCATCATTTAGCGACAAGTTTATTATTAGGAAAGCAAACGTCGTGCTAACATCGCGGTTTCGTCGGAAAACGTCGATGTTTTTTTAGATTGCGACGTTTAGCGACTCTTGTAGTTAAATGTTGCCAGTTTATTAATATATGGCGACGTTTAGCGACGCCTGACAACGACGTCGCTAACTTATTTCATATAGGGTTTGGAGCTGCCCGATCGACTTTTTATTTTTTCTTCCGTGCGCTCTCTCTAAAATTTCTCTCTCCTCTCCGGCGACCCCCTCTCCTCTCTGGTGACCCCCTCCCCCTGGGGACTCCTACCCCCGACGCCCCTCTCCACTTCGACGACCCCCCTCTCATCTCCTTCCCTGGCTTCCCTCGAACTCTATCGACTCCAGCGATCCCCTGCCCCCTGCACCAGCGTCCCTCTGTCCCGACGACCCCCCCTGGCCCCGCTCGACCCCCCTCAACCTCCTGTCCCAGTGCCCTTCTGTCCCGATAACCCCCCTCGCTCAGGTAATGCCTAATCCTATTCCTATCTCCCTCATTCTGACACAACATAGACACGGACATGGACACAGATATTCATATGCTGAGACACAAATACGGATGTACTAACACACAAACATACACACACTAACACACAGACACAGATATACACACTGACACCCAGACACAGACATACACAGTAACATACAGATGCAGACATACACACACTAACATTTGTCACGACACATACACTGATACAGACAGGGACATACACACACTGACACACAGACACAGACATACACACACTATTTTCTCCCCATATTGTATATATAAGTCTCTCATTCTAATTATATTATTTTAGAAATAAAGGAGAAAGGAAATATAGAAACTATTGTTTCAATCATGCAATTATACTACTTATATGATGCGTAGGCAGTTAATTAGACAAGATTCTAGGCTTACAATAATCTGTTTGGAAAATAAATTGTGTATCGTAATCAATGAATTCAATCAACTAGTTGTTATTAATTTGAATTCCCCCAATTTATGGCTAATATAATTGTCTATACTATAATGTCGAGTGTCGTGTCCATACTTTCTACTTGGTAACTTTAAAAAATGTGACACCCAACCAATTAAATACACTACAAGATATAGTGTGAGTATCCTAGTAAAACATTTGGGGAGAAGTATATAAGATATAGAGTGAGCATTCTGGAAGTATATAGTGAGTATCCTAGAAGCATATAAGATATTTTAGGAATTGGATAATTATCAAGGTAAGTTTAGGGTTTAATTGAAAGTATCTAGAGTGCTAGTTAGGTAAATGCTAGCTTGGACACTCTGAGGTCAAGTTTTCCTTGTGGGCTCACAAGAAACACATGACGACAGAGATATCATTATCTCTTATGTTAAGTGTCCGTGTTAGCCTGAAATCAAGTGTCCATGTGAGCCCTTCTCTGGAAACTAAATTTACTTATGCAAGCCTTTTGGGGCTATCAGAGTTATAACAAAAAGTCGAACAACTTATTTTTTTATAGATTTTTTCGAAAATATAGTATAACGCTGACAACCTCAAAAGGCTTGCATAAGTAAATTTTATTTTCAGGGAATGGATCCCAAAGAACACGTGACAACACCTAAGTGTATATCCTAGTACCTAGAGTGTATAGAGTAAGTACCCTAGTACACTTCATTTTCGGTACTTTGATGAACGTGTGTATAGTTAGTGTCATGGGTATTTGAAACTATATCCTAGTATCAAGATACAAGAGAGTATCAATGTGATATTGTGTATTATGGTACATGATATCTACATGATACACAAATACTGAGAGTTAAGGTGATATGTAGGTAAGTGCTAGTTAGGTATCTTAGATACATAGGTAAGTGTCTGTATCAGCCCGAATTCAAGTGTCTATGTCAGCCCTTCTCTGAAAAATAAATTTACATCTGTAAGCCTTTTTTGAGGCTTTTAGAGTTCTACAGATTTTAGAAAAATAGAAGAAAAGATAAAGAACAAAATGAGTAAAAAATTAAAAAAATAACAAAAGAATAAATCCTAGAAAAAAATTATAATATTTGTCCTTTTCTAGTATTTTTCTGAAATCCTGTATAACTCTAAAAGCCTCAAAAGGCTTGCAGAAGTAAATTTTTTGTGAAAAAAAGGGGTGACATTGAACACGTGACGACACTCATTTAATACTCATGTGTCTATGCATCCATTTGAACTATATATTCAAATAATGTGTATCTATCTTTGTAGAATTATCTTCAAATGGATATGAATTATTATCTGCAACATCGTTCATGGATGTACAATCGTCATCCTGATGACATGTGCGGTGTGCGGAATAAATTTATACAGGGGGTAGAGCAGTTCCTGCAGTTCGCCAAGGCATTTTCTTAGTACATGGACTATACCAAAATTAAGTATCCATGTGTGAGATGTCACAACTTGAAATATCATCCAGAAGTGGACGTGATATATCATTTATACTCGAGAGATTTCATGTCGAATTACTATCAGTAGACCTCACACGGAGAACTTGTGCATTTAGCATCAGAGCCAGAGCCTAATTTAAAACCGTAAATGGATGTCCATGACCGTACTGATTACGACGAAGGGTAGGTGAACATGTTTTTGGACGCTGCGGGGCCTAGTTTCGATTCGGACAATCATGATGCGGCTGAGGAGGCACCGAATGTCGATGCTGTAAAGTTCATGGAGTTGCTGGAGAATGTAAGGACTCCTTTGTATCCTGGTTGTGAGGATCATTTACCGTTGGAGGTGGTTACAAGACTGCTGAGCATCAAGTCTGATTTTAACATGTCTCAAGAATGCTACAACCGAATCATTGAGTTGATTATAGAGATATTGTCGGAGAGTACCAAGTTACCTACATACTTCTACCGATCTAGGAGAATGGTGAGATTGCTCTGGATGTGATATGATAAAACTGATGAATGTCGCAACGGATGCATGTTATACTACAAGGACGACAATGATGAAGACGTGTGCAGATTTTATGGTGCTGAGCGCTACAAAACAACAAGTTCAAGTAGGACTCCCGGTACAAGGAAGCCTACCGATTCGATGCATTACTTGGCTTTGACGCTGCGGTTGCAGATGTTATTTATAGTAAAGGAGACTGCCGAGAACATGAGTTGGCACAGACAGAAACAGATCGATGGAGTATTGGATCATCCATCCGATGGAGAAGCATGAAAGCACTTTGATCGAGAGTATCCAGATTTTGCTCCTGATTCGCATAATGTAAGATTGGGGCTCTCTTCTGACGGTTTTACCATGTTCAAACTTTCGGGTTCCCAATATTCGTGTTGGCCAGTGATTGTCACTTCGTACAACCTACCGCCGTGGATGTGTATGAAGAATCCTTACATGTTCCTAACCATAATCATTCTGGGTCCGAACAATTCGAAGAGAAACATCGATGTATACTTATAGCCGTTGATAGATGAGTTGAATCAGTAGTGGAAAGTAGGCGCCAACACGTATGATGTTTCCAAAAAGCATAACTTTGAAATGAAGGCCGCACTCAACGACTTTTCGGCCTATGGGATATTATCGAGATAGAGCACTCATGGTCGTATCTCATGTCCATATTGCATAGACTGCACAAAGGCTTTTCGTTTGAAACATGAAGGAAAATCGTGCTTCTTCGATTGTCATTAACAGTTCCTGCCGAAGGATCATCCGTTCCGAAAGAACATGAATGCTTTTCGTACCGATGTTATAGAGAAGGCCAATCCACCACTAAGGTGGACCAAAGACATGATATGGGAGAAGATCAAAGATTTTTCAAGTACTATCAAAGAGCCTACAAAGGGATACAAGTGTGATGAATTTGGTCGCACTCATAATTGGACGAAAATGAGTATATTTTGGGACTGCCATATTGGAGCACCAATCTGATCAGACATAACCTTAATGTCATGCATATCGAAAAAAATGTGTTTGACAACATAATTAAGCTCGAGGGGTAAGTAACTAATATGTCCATGTTTACGTCATCTATGCATGCAATAGTATCTAATATTATTATTACACTAATTGGCCGTTGTGTTGTTATTTTTAGCACATTTAATGATGAGATGAGGTCGAGTAGACCGTACATAACAGATGAAGAACTAGAACATGAAATGAGACATCATTTTCCTTCATGGTTGAGTGCATATATAAGGAGCTCGGTAATTTCTTTTTGTATATGCCCTTTACACAATAATTAACAAAATGTTGAATTTTTTTATTTATCTTATGATATTTAGGTCGATCGTCCAGATGCAACATTAGAAAATAAATCTATTATAACTCTAGCCAAGGGGCCAATTTATTCCGTCAAAATCTGGACAAGCTATTGTGTGAATGGGTTTAGGTTCAAGTCAACAAATGCTCCGATCAGAAAGAACTTTTCGGATCATGATTCGACAAAAAAAATAGTTGTTTGTGTTTTAGATCTACAAACTACAAAGATGTCGATCCAGGCAATAATTTCTATGGCGTCTTACGAAAGATTGTGGAGTTGACATATAACTACGACATAGAGCCGACTAAGATCGTATTGTTCAAGTGTGATTGGTTCGATCCGATCCAAGATCAAGGTTGAAAAATTGACAAGCATGGTCTTGTGGATATTAACTACCGGCGTCGATATCAAGGATACAAACCATTTGTCCTAGCATGTCAGGCTCAACTCGTTTACTTCACTGTTTATCATTGACGGGGAACAACTAGAATGGACTGGTGGGCAGTATGCAAGACTAAAGCCAAAAATACCTACGATGTTGACGAAATAGCTTATCAGGAGGACGAGCTACCTCTCGTAACAAATACAGTTGACATAGACACAACAAAAGTTCTATATTACACGTCTAATCGTGTAGAAGAGGTAGAAGTATTCGAAGAGAAAAATGAAGTAGATGAAAGCGAAGATGAGAAGGAAGAGGAAGATGAGGACACAAATAACGAAGAAAATAAATTTTTAGAAGACGATTAAAAATAAAATAAAATGTAAAATATGTTTAACCACTAATTAATCTCCATATAACAACTATTTAAACTTGTAAAATATACCATTATTTTATTTAACCCCTAATTAATTTCTATGTTCCTATCAATCTTACTAGATGGCACCCATGACTCGAGTACATCGCTTGAGAGAGGCACATATGACTGCTGAGGAGGAAGTGGTACCTCTTGCTGCTGACGAGGAAGTGCTGCCTCCTGCTGCTGAGGAGGTGATACCTAAAGCAGAGATCAAGGTTAAGGAAGAAGTGCTACCTCCTACTATTAAGGAGGAAGTGATTCCTAAAGCCGAGATCGCTGTGAAGGAGGAAGTGGCACCAGAAGGCAGTGGCACCGGGAGTTCCAGTCACCCAGCTCCTATAGTTGATCTTGATCACCTGGACCCTTCTTATGCGCAGTGGCTAAGGGACATGTATCTGCCCCAGCGTAGAGGATCGTACCTTAGAGCATCCCGTGCCAGTAGAGGTTCCACCGGTAGAGGAGCATCCGTGCCGGTAGAGGTTCCATCGGTGGACGGAGTGCTACTCCGTTATCGGATGATGGTTCCAGACCCTAGTCTCCTAGTACTCCAGTGTACCGACCAGTTACATCTCCGACTACATTGATGGTACATGGCAGTACTCCTGGGACGGACAGTTCCAGGCTTGAGACTATCCCGTCCAACGTTCCAAATGCTGACGGCACTATGGAGATGAAAATACGTGCCGGAGCCAAAGTCCTATAAATCTAGCAAAATATAAGTCATTGAGTCCAGAATGATGATATGAACCCAACGATATATCCAAAATTGGATTCCGGTGAGCCGATCTCAAAATGGCCTGTTGACTTGTCTTTTGCTAGATTTAGAGGAGTTTGACTCCGACACGCATTTTCGTGCAAACTGGATCCCAATATCTGGGTCAACGGACCATTTTGAGATTGACTCATCAGAATCCAATTCTGAATATATCGTTGGGTTCGTATCGTCATTCTGGACTCGTTGACATATATTGTGCTAGATTTAGAGGACTTTGGCTTCGGCACGCATTTTCGTGAAAACCGGATCCCAATGTCTAGGTCAATGGGTCATTTTGAGATCGACTCATCGATATCCAATTTCGGATATACCATTGGGTTCGTATCGTTATTCTGGACTCGTGGACATATAATTTGCTAGGTTTAGTGGACTTTTATCCTAAAGTTTTTCGATGCAAAGTGGGTCCAATGACGGACCTCGTTTTGACTCAAAATTACCATTTTGCCCGTGTCCAAATTGGACTTATGGGTAGGCTATTCTAGCTAATTTGACCGTTTTGGACACGTTGGTTATGTTTATTTTATCATCCGACGATGTCTGTGGATTTTCCTTTATGTATCACCAACAATTATATCTAATTCCTATTTATGTTCGTATCTTGGAATCTGTGCGTCGAAACTGAGATCAGACGATTCCGGTGATCTCATATCACTAAAATTGACTATTTGACCATGTGGATCGCCATGATAAAATTGTTAACCTGACGGTTGATCATCTTGTCTCGATTTGTGTGTCATAGATTTTGTTATACGAATAATGAGGTGCAAACTTGATATTTCAAACCTATAACTTTCAATTCATATTACTAGCAATAATGATTATAGAGACTAGTGTGACCTATAACTTTCAGTTGATCCCTTATAATCTTTCTGTAGTATTTTATATCTAGATTTCTTAGTAGTTTTAGTAGAATTTGTGGATGCATACTATGGATACTTGACAGCTTATACGTATTTAAGTTGGACTGGAGTCTGCTTGAATGCGTAGCTGGCCATTGCCACGTGACCTGGTCCCGTATATTTTGGGACTCGGGCGTGACATAGTTTTTGTGGTGGCCCATGCAGGTCACGTCTTTGTAAGGTGTGCGAAGTCATAGCGGTACTTAGATAGGTGTACCAATACGAGCCTGTGACCAATTGAGAAATAAGATTTGATAATACATCCACAACTAGGATTATAGGTTCTCTAGGACTCTCCAACGTGCTTGCTCTCATGTCATCTTCTTTCTCGATATGATTGCTTTTATGTTCTATCTTTTCTATGATTTGACTAAACACTTCCATGTTAACCTCTTGAGTAATTCTTCTCGTTCCTTTTTGGTAATTATTGGAAATGCCTTGTGGATGGATCGAAGAAATGTTCGAAAAATTATATTTATCCTTGTATTACGGAATCGATAGTTTTTGCAGCCAGAGAAACACTAGCGAGGCAGGACTTCAAATGACGGCATCATAGTTACATATGTTTCTCTAATTCTACTTGAACTACCTCATATGCATTTTGATCGACCTTTTCTCTTGTATTTTGTAAAAAAAAAATTAGTTTGGAAATATTTCATGGATTAGGCCAAGATAAGTTCAAGAACCTGTATTATCTGGCGTGGCAGCTGTACACTGCAGCCATCCATCGTATTATGGAACAAGGAAGCTATTATAGCAAGATGCACACTGGCTTGGCAGTAACTTCATGTGACATAAACATAGAGATATATGGTTCTCGAGTTTTACCTAGACTACATCCTATGCATCTCGTTTGGCCTCACATCATTTTTGGAGATATTTCAACAATCTTTCCTGTCTTGCTTGACCCTTCATTTGTTTGAATACTGATATGGATTGCTCGACCCAGTCTTAGACTATTGTTACCTTCTATTTAATAGACAATTGAGATAGACAAACCTTGTAGTTATATTACCTAGTATAACTAGGTTATGTTGTTGGTGTGACTGGAATATTTGGGTAGTCCAAAGCGGATAAATTTTTGTATAGGTTAATTGGGTTAAGTTTCTAGGATATACATTAGTGACTCGTGATATGAGATAGAGTATTAAGAGTGACTGCAAGAAACAAATTGAAGGATTATATTATGGACAATATTGATTTTGATCAAATAATGAGACAAACGACTGTTTTAGTTACGAATGACAAATCAGAATAATATATACGCAATCATAAAGATTTGACACATGTAAGATTTGGCGACTAGGCTGATTAGACCCTAGGAATAGATGTTGAATGTATAATTTCAAGAAAGAACTGTAGATAAGGATTGAAGGCAATTAATACAGAGAGCTTGTGGTTTATAATACAAGGGTACTTGGGATAGCATAAGGAAACCAACTATTTACAATTGAGGTTGAAAATATAGCTGATAACCAAACATTATTGACCTATATACATATATCGAGGATGACATATATTTTAGAGTATACATAAAGGTTCCATATTGGTATGACAAATTCTAAGGGATAATCGACATAATTTATGATAGAAGGACCTTTGTTGAACCTGAATCGAAATAATTGTAAGGACTACGAAAACACAAGGGTAGCAGATTGAGTAGGGTAGCCTTAGCAGTTACATACTATGGCTTGACCTGTTGGATGATTTTAAATTTCAAGGACAACTTTTCTAAGGGGGGTAGGATTGTAACCACCACATTTCCAGAATAGGGGTATTTTTGTCTTTTCCTATCTTGTACCAATTTAAAAAATTTATTTCATACTATATACATGTGACTAATTATTTATTTCATGTGTGTGTATTTATTTATTTATATTGTCTTAGTTAATATGGTTAGTGGCTAGCCTAGTTATAGACTTGTGTTAGTGAACCGGTTAGCCTAGACACTAAACTAGAGCCCAATAATTAGGATGACATGACCATAACCCAACTGGTTATATTAGACTCATTAGTCATGACCAATTAGTTAAATTAGAAATTAGACTATTGACCAAATAGGTTCGGACCCTTCCATATGGTAATTAGCCTTCATGACAATATTGGAGGGCATGGAGGACATTCTAGATTAGCGAAACCTAGCCTATATGACCAGCCATGAATGGAGAGAGAGAGAGCCACTCTTCATTTCATTCCATAGTCCCATTTCTTGCAATTTTGGAGTTCCTTCCCAAGTAGAGCCAATCCTCCACCTTTTCCTCTCAAATCCCACTCATTCTCTCATCAACCTCTCTCATTCTCTACACTAGAGGAGCTTGAAGACCAGGATCAAGGAGTGGAGCTTGAAGGAGGTGTCCATTCTTGAGGGTTGTGTTCATTTGTGTCCACTAGTGCCATTTCATTGGGAATCCATCTCCCAATAGGTAAAATCTGAATTTAACCCTTGTAATTGATTCTAATTAGGGTCATTTGTCATTTAGAAACCACTCATGCATTAGGATTACCCATGGGGAGAAGCTTGGGCTTCATTGGACCCATTTGGAGACTTGTACAATGAGTTTTTGTACCATTCTTGGAAAAAAAATTTGAGAATGGTATACCAAGTGTTAGTCATTATGTTTAATGGACCAAATTAGGTTTGTTAGAATATTATGATGCTACCTATGTGTCCACAATTGGATACGGTAGAACACAAGGTCAATTTGGAGGTTTTTGGGCCTCCTAC
Source organism: Iris pallida (assembly GCA_029216955.1). NCBI lineage: Eukaryota > Viridiplantae > Streptophyta > Magnoliopsida > Asparagales > Iridaceae > Iris > Iris pallida. The sequence goes on from JANAVB010005896.1 coordinate 45,428, forward strand.
ACATGTTGTGCCTATGCGCTATTTCACATGGCACTTGACACAATCCTAGTATCTTACTATTAGGTGTGTCTACCTATTTTATGTTTGCCTATAAAATTTTGTAGGATTCAGATAAGGTTTGAAAGCGTATATTAGGTGTATCGTAAACTAGTGCACCAAGTGTTCGACACGTGTCCCCAAAGGGATTTTTGTATCCTTTTTGAATTGAGATTTTGGGTACTTGTCCTAAATAGAATACGTGGTGTGGTGTCATGGTATCTCATGATACGCACGGTTAGATTTAGTTTACATGTGTCTTGTGTTTCTATATATATATATATATGTGTGTGTGTGTGTGTGTGTGTGTGTGTGTGTGTGTGTGTGTGTGTGTGTAGATGGGAAATTTCCATATGTATTTACGTAACCTGGTATCTATGCATATTTATGTGTGCCCTGTTAGCTTAACAACTGGTAGTTAGTAGTGGAGAGTTTTATTCCACTTATATTTAGAGTAGAGGTTCAGTTGTAGAGGAAGGGTGGCTTATTTGTGTGCAACAAGTCATGGAATGAGTACGAAATAGGAGGGAAAGAGTAAAACAGCAACAGTAGCAGTAGGGAATGCTATTGGACACACAATTGTGTCTTGTGTGTATTCATATATAGTTGAATAGATATATGTATGTATATGTTTGACAAATATGTATTTTGGTAGTGATATATGTATATATATGTGTGTGTGTGTGTATTAGTGTTCATTGTATAGGGTTGTATGACTGTTACATAGAAAGATATATGGACAGATAAACAGGTGAGTAGGACTTAAGCTAGACAGTAGGGTACCTAATGTACTATTGTACTGATACCCGCACTGATACCTGGACCTGTAGGTAGGGGTCTCTTATACAGGCTGCTTGGGCAGGTTGTGTGAGTACATGAGTGAGTGTACCTATTAACTAAGAGAGGGTGAAGAATGACTGAATTTAGTGTATGCACAAGTGTGCACAACATAAGGGAGTCGAGTTCCTGCTGTTAACAGCAGGTAGGACAGCAGGGGATGCTGCCCATATGGGAGACGCATATGCAAGTGGAATTTTTGTTCAATGGGTAGTATGTTAGGGGTACATCATGAGTTTAGGAAATCATTTGGAATAGAGATGTATGTTTGTACTGTCATATAGGAAACGAGGAGTGTGTCTTATGGTATGAGTGTGTGTGTTAGTTAGAAAGAGAAAAGATTCACTTGGTCAGTGTGATCGAGTTAGAGGAAACACGTGAGTCCCCTGGTCTGATGTAGGGCATAGGGGGTAGACAACAATAGGTAAGGAGGATATCTGTATCAGTTAGATTAATAAGAGAGGTAGCATAGAAGAGCTAAGGAGAAATTCATATATGTGCATCATAGAGTAAATACACTCGGGTCTGTAGTAGTATGAATTAGGAATGATAGCGGCAAGCAATGCACTTGCAGGCAGCAATAAATTGCTTGCCTGTGCAAAAGGTATGCGCATCTGTGCATTGCACAAAAGCATTGCAAGAAGCAGTAGACGCACAATAAGAGCATGAATATTACAGATAGGCGGAAATAAAAAGAGCAATGAGGAGATGGTGTTGAGGTGTGCTTACATAAAGGTTGGGCAAATTGTAGTTCTTAGGGCAATGTTGTAGTAACATTGGTGGGGTAGTGTCTAATTATTAGGAATAACTTGTGTGAGTGTCTATATCTATGCATATGTGAAGGGTGAAGGATTATGTGGGTTACCTACATGTGTGACAAACCTGTAGGTGTACCAATAAGGCAAGGGGCTGATCCTAAGAATAACTATGTGTAGAGTCAAGATTAGTACAGTAGTTGGGAGTGTCAAGGAGTAGTTGGGGAAAAAATTTGTGTATAACAGTGCATTTGTTGATTGCTCAAACAGATGCAATAGCTTTGCAACAGGGTGTGGCCATCTGGCAGGTAGTATGGGATATCAGCTTATGTGTTAGGCTTGTGTGTGTGTGGTGCACCCTATGTGGAGTATAATTTCAGTTAAGATAGGGAATACCCTGTAGGGATATGTGTGTTAGAATATGGATATATAGCTAATAGGTGAGTGACATTTAGCTATCAGTTAGTATGTGTTAAGGTGATCAGGAGTGGTTAGAAACAGTTAGGGGATCATTAGCATAGGGGTTCAGTACAAGGTATACAGGGCTTGAAGGGGAGTGATGTGCGTATATGTGTCATGTGAGTAATGTATGTATCAATAAGGATTTAAAACTAGTAAATTGAGGCACTAGGGTGCCCTTGGTATGGGATATCAAGAGTGTTTAAGGAAATTACCCTTGGATATGTATCAAGGGTAGATACTTGGGTGAATGCATACATATGAGCATACTGTATGTATATGTGGTAGGGTACTAAAGTATCATGTCACATCATATATAGGGTGGTAAGATATAGGTAGATATCTTAGATAAGGTATATACATATATATTAGGACATGGTATAGATATGGAGAGGATAGGGTATCTTGATGTTGAGATATAGAGTAATGGATATATATATATATATATATATATATATATATATATATATATATATATATATATATATATATATATATATATATATATATTATCATTACTTGTCCTCCGTTTGGAGTTGACCATCTCGACAGGTTATGATATTTATATTGTTAGTTAGTTTGGTAAACCTAGACAACGTTCTATCGCTGATGCTGCGTCGTAGGCTGGGCACTGTCACGCACTTGTACCCTATACCGGGTGTGGGTCGTGACAAGTTATTATCTAGACTTTGATGTTTCTTGATGCTATTATCTAGACTTGGTTATTATCTAGAAATTCAATGGAGGGTTGCTCTGAGTCTATTTTTTATAAACTGTGATATGTTAAATGCATGTATATTTGATTTAGAATATGTATTACATTTCTTGTATATATCTATTTTTTATTAGGTATGGCAGGACAAAGAGGATCGTACCTCGGAGCATCCCGTGCTGGTAGAGGTTCTACCGGTAGAGGAGCATCCTGTAGGAACAATGGCACCTCTAGAGGGGGTGAATAGAGTACAGCAGAGAATATTTAACAATTAAAAAATTTAAATCTAAGCAGATGAAGCAATATATATATAAAATAATTGCAAGTAAGTCAGTAAAATTAGGGCGAGAAAGCAATACGCAGAGACAACAGATTTATACTGGTTTCCCTCAGTGAGGACTAGTCCAGTCTCGAGTCTCGACCCGATGTTTGAATCCACTATTTTGAATAGAGATTACACTACATGTTTTGCACCGAAGAGCATGCCAACTTCACCACCGTCGTGTTTTTATCCGAAGCCCACGAACAAAATTCAACACCTTTCTGAAGAAAGCTTTTATACGCCAAGCTTGTACAACTCAAAAACTCCTACTTGGAAACCACCGGCACTTAGAAGAATTGAGTTGACTTGGATATTTTAAGTTTAAAGCTTTAGGAATAGAATATGAAGCTTAGAAATGAATAGAGAAGATGAAGATTGAATTGAATGAATAAAAATGAAAATTTCTTCTCTATTTATAGGTTTTTGTAGGATAGGGTTTGGGCAAAACTCGGTACCCTAACGTTCAAAAATTTAAATGTTGGAGATCTACAAGAATAGGTAAAGCTTCTGACCAGGAGTGAATTCTGCTGACCGAGTTCGGTCCGAGTTCGGACAGAACTCTGGCCAAGTTCGGTTAGCCTAATTCCAAGATAATTTTGGTTTAGGAATGGGTTTGGTTTAGGAATTGGTTTAGAAATAGATTTGGTTTTGTTTTAGGATAGAATCAAGATGGGTTTGGTATAGAATCAAGGATAGACTTCTAATTGCCAGTGATCCCGATTCACAAATATTCTAGACTCAATAAATAGAAAAATACAGAATAAATATAAAATGTCAGAGACGATGCAATCTGCATTCTTCATTTCTTTTTATATCGAGATTGAAGTTTAAGACATTTATCGAAATCGGTTTGACTATGGCTAAATGTGCCAACAATCTCCCCCATTTTGATATTGTGACAAAAATTACGATTGATACTCAAAGAATGGTTCAGCTTGAAGTGGAAGTAGGCTTGATGAGTACGGAAGGTACGGTAGTAGCTTTTTGTCCGTCAAACAGTTGGTATAATGCAATGTTCAATGCTCCCCCATAGTGTACGATCAAGTCTTATTACTTCCCCGTAATAAAATATTCTGCTGAAACTATATCTGTAGAGTCTTAAACCAACATTCTTTCAAACAAAATTAGTAATATTGTGAATAAGCATAAAAAATCTTAAGTTATAGCCAAGATGAAATAAATCAATCTTATTATCAATGAAATCAATGAAATATCAATATCATTCTTACTTCCCCATTTTGTTATAATAGCAAAATGGTGTAGCAATATTATGAAACCACGAAAGATGACATGCATGGAATAATGAAAATACTAGCATAAACTGAAAATAGTTTTGCATACATCACAAAAAAATGAAAAAGTCATAACTGATAATGCTTGAAAGAAGCATTTATTACTAATACATGCATAAAGTCAAAACATGACAAAAAATCACTGAACTAGCATGAAGAAAAATATATCCTCAAATATCATCCTTATCATCATCAGCAGCTGCAGCACCAGCAGCACTAGAAGGACCGGTCTCAGCAGATCGGCTGGGGTCATATCGAATGGCAGCAGGATCAAAGTAACGCTGCGCCTCACGGTCATCAATACAATAGCCAAGCCTGGATGGATCATGAACCATAGGAATGGAGCTACTAGGGTTGTGAACACGGCTATATGATAAATAATGGACATTGTTTGAGATGGCCAGAAGCTGAAGGGTAGTACGAAAATCCATAGCTCAGAACTGATCCAGCATTAGAGTCTGAAGGGATTCAAGAGTAACACCGGTAGGAGGATGAGTAGCCTGGGAGTCAGTGGAAGTAGGAGCAACTGCAGGAGGTGGAACCTGTGCAGGTTGAGCAGGGCGACGATGCTCATGAAGATAGGCAGGAGCAACATCCTAAGCACAGTCCTCAAGACTGACCTCAAAATACTGAAATATGATAGGAAGATACATCGCGTATAGAAGGCGTCGCGAGGAGTTCTTGCGACAACGATCCATAGCGGAGATGATAGTCTTGAGTAGACTGAAAGGAAGATGGAAGTAAAGATGATAAATTGCCGAGAGTTCCATGTACGAAATCTCATCTGTAGCAGTATTCTTAGGAAGGATAGTGGAGAACACCATGCGATGGAGATCATAGAAGTAGTTGTTCAGATTTCTAGGGCGAAGAGTGCCATAGGGTCGAGGATTCGGTGCACAGAGCGAATAATGGAAGGAATCAAAAGTTGTTCCCTCGAAAAACTCAACAAATGTAATCTCTATAAGTGCTTCTCCGTTATTAGGTACGTAGAGAATGATCGCGAGATCATTGGCATCGAACTCAATGTTGACTCCACCAACTTTAGATTTCACCGTGCCCTTTGTGACCGAGAAATTACAATAAAACATAAGAATGACGTTGGTATAAACGAGAAAAGTAGATTGAACTAAATCTAGCAAATGATGATATGTGAACATGCTAGAGTGATCAGAAAATAGTGTGAATTTGATAGGAGCACCCGGACAGATTTTTCTCTTATGAAAATCTGTGAACCAAGAGTCCGAAGCTTCTTGGGACACAAAAATAAATTCATCATAGAAATTTTCATCGGGTCTTAAAGGAGTGTAAAGTGAAAAGAAGGCTGCCTCATGAGGGGTTGAGGATGAACCTTCATCAACCTTCCTCTTCTTTTGAGAAGAAATAGATTGCTTGGGAGCCATATGAAAAATAACACAGAAAGAAAATAGAAAGATATACCAAAATTGATGGTGAACAGTGGAAGAGAACCTCGAGAGGTCTGAATCCGAAGTTTGAATATTTGAAGAGCTTGGATGAGGGAGAACAAGGAGGTTAGGGTTAGGGTTTTTTGGTAGGGCTTGGAGGTGCTTGATGAAGAAGATGATGATGAAGAGGTTTTAAATAGAAGAGGGGTCGGCTGTCCAGCTTCTGTTCGAAATCCCTCCAGACCGAGTTCGGTGCGAGTTCGGTCACTAGGGTTTCAAGACAGAGTTGGAAATAGTGTGATAGTTTTTAACATAAATACGAAAAATAATTTAGAAATAATTATGTTGAAGGAAATAATTTAATATTTATTAATTAATTCCCATAAATTGCTATAGCTACTTTGGATTAGCTGTAGGGGTCGGATCCCAGCTAGCGGTAGTCCAAAGACTAGTGCACTATGTCGCTTCAGGTTATTTACACCTGTGTGACAGAAGGGCCCTTTCGGCTTATAAACAAAATAAATTTAGCAAATTCATGTTCATTAAATAATAATATTATATTATATTACCTTAACATCTAAATTTCTAATTCTCTTCGTATAACGTTAAAACGATCTTCAAGCCAAAGGCTTTGTGAAGATGTCAGCTAGTTGATGTTCAGTATCAACAAATTCTAAAACAATATCACCTTGCAAAACATGGCCTCTCAAATAGTGATGTCTAATTTCTATATATTTAGTGCGTGAATGGATTCTTAGTGAGATTTATAGAGCTAGTGTTATCACAGTAAATGGGAATATGATGAAAGGATAATTGAAAGTCTTCCAGAATTTGTTTTATCCACAAAATTTGTGCACAACAACGTCCTGCAGCTATATACTCAGCTTCAGTAGTTGATAATGCAACTGAATTTTGTTTCTTAGAAAACCAGGAGACTAAGGACTTTCTTAGAAAATAACATGTACCGCTGGTACTTTTACGATCGACTTGCATCCAGCAAAATTTGCGTCCGAGTAACCTATTAGGTCAAACGATTCAGATTTGGTATACCAAAGACCGGTTGTCAAAGTTCCTTTAAGGTATCGCAAGATAGTCTTAACAACACTTACATGTGATTCTTTAGGATAAGCCTGATATCTAGCACATAAACATATAGCAAACATAATGTCTGGACGACTAGCAGTTAAGTATAGTAAACTACCAATCATACCTTTGTACTTGCGTATGTCGGCTGGTGTACCACTTTCATCTATATCAAGCTTTGTAGACGTTGCCATCAAAGTGCCAATAGGTTTGATGTTTTCCATATCGAATTTCTTTAGCAAGTCTTTTGTATATTTGGCTTGATTAACGAATATCCTTTGTGAACTCTGCTTAACTTGCAGTCCAAGAAAGAATGTTAATTCTCCCATCATGCTCATTTCGAATTCACTCTGCATACACTTAGCAAACTCGTTACATAGCATCTCATTAGTAGCTCCAAAGATTATATCATCTACATATATCTGTACTAATAAAATGTTTTTATCAAAATATTTTATAAAGAAAGTTGAATCAACCTTCCCTTTGAAAAATCGTATTCAAGTAGGAAAGAACTAAGGCGCTCATACCATGTATGAGGTGCTTGCTTGAGACTGTAGAGAGCTTTTCGAAGCTTGAATATGTGATCAGGAAATTTGAAATCTTCAAAGCATGGAGGTTGTTTTACAAAAACTTCTTATTTTATAAAACCATTTAAAAATGCACTTTTAACATCCATCTGAAAAAGTTTGAAACCATGAAAACTTGCAAAAGCACAAAGCATACGAATGGACTCTAATTTAGAAACTGGAGCATATGTCTCATCATAGTCAATGCCTTCTTCTTGATTATAGCCTTGAGCTACTAGATGTGCTTTGTTGCGTGTGACTGAGCCATTCTCATCTAACTTATTTCAGAACACCCATTTAGTACCAATGATCGGATGATCAATAGGTCTGGGAACAAGTTCCCAAACTTGATTCCGTTCAAACTGGTTAAGTTCCTCTTGCATAGCAAAAATCTAAAATTTATCAGAAAACGCTTCTAAAACATTTTTAGGTATAATTTTGGAAATAAATGCAAATTTGCTATTATCAATTGTCTTGAGCTGGAACGAGTGCTTACGCCTTTTGAAAAATCACCGATTACCAGTTCTTCGGGATGGTCTGGTATAAATCGTATACGTTTCGACAAACTTTTCAGATAAGACGTGGAAGTATCTTTTGTTGTGGGACTTTCCTCTGTTGTGGGAGTTTCTTCTTCATTGTCACTGTCATATTGTCTTTTGACATTTAGCTCATCGAACTTGACATTGATTGATTCTTCAACAATAAGTTATTTCTTGTTGAATACTCTGTATCCTTTGCTTTTCGTCGTATATCCCAAGAAAATTCCTTCATCAGCTTTTTCATCAAATTTTCCCAAGTTGTCTTTTGTATTCAGAATGTAACATCTGCATCCAAAGACCTTGAAATAGCTGATGTTAGGAGTTCTATTAAACCATAATTCATAAGGAGTCTTTTTAGAGATCGGTCTAATAAGAACTCTATTCAATACATGCCATACTGTATAGACAGTTTCTGCCCAAAAGTACTTAGGAAGATTGTACTGATTAAGCATAACTCTGGCCATATCACCGAGAGTTCTGTTATTCCTTTCTACAACTCCATTCTGTTGAGGAGTTCTGGGGCAAAAGAATTTATGAGATAATCCATTTGAATTGCAGTAAGATTTGAATTCATGGTTATCGAATTCTCCTCCATGATCACTTCGAACACGAGTAATCATGAATCATTTATCGTTTTGTACCTTCTTTAGAAAGATACAAACTCAGAAAAGGCCTCATCTTATTTGCAAGAAAATAAACCCAAGTATATCGTAAATAGTCATCGACTATCACGTAAGCATAAAGTTTTCCGCCAAGGATGGTGATTCTACTTAGTCCAAACAAGTCCATATGAATTAATTACAGGGGTTTAGAGGTACTTACACCATTTATTGATTTGAAAGATGATCTAGATGCCTTATTCTTCTCACAATCAGTACAGATCATATCTTTTTTGAAAGTTATTTTAGATAAGCCTCTTACCAGTTTCTTGGTGGACAATCTTGCAATCGTATCCGTGTTTATATGACCAAGACGCATATGCCAAATCCAGCTTTCGTCTTGTGTTGTAAACATACACTTTCCTGTATTGTTAGTCTTTTCTGACAAATATAAAACATATATGTTGTTCTCTCTTATTCCCTCAAATGAAATAATTCCAGAGGTTTTATCATAGACAAAATATTTATTCTTAACAAAATTTATTCCATAACCGTGATCAGCTAATTGACTGATACTCAACAAGTTATGTTTCAATTCTGTTACTAAGCAAATATTTTTAATAATAGGAGAGGGAGAGATGCCTATGTCACCAATGCCAATGATATTACCTTTAAGATTGTTTCCAAAGGAGACATAGCCTTCTTTCTTCATCGATAGAGTTGTAAACAATTTTTTGTCACCTGTCATATGCCTGGAGCAACCACTACCGAGTATCCACTTGCTTTTAGTGGGAGGAGGAGGGTCCACCTACAACACATGTTGAATATGTAACCTTTGGTACCCACTTTCTTGAGGGTTCTGATATGTTAGCTTTTGGAACCCATTTATACACATTCATATCTACTAGCTTTCTAATCTTACACTGTGTTGACACATGTCCTTTTAATCTATAATAGTGACATGTAGCAGAAGTGTTGGTGTTAGGTTTTGTTTGAAAATCATGCATATGAGTTTTTGAAACATTGTGTGCATTCTTGGTGTATGGAAACATATACATATAAGCATGATTTTTAACATTATCAGTCGTGTTGTTAGTGTGGTATTTGTGTTTAGCCTTCTGACTTGTGTTAAACTGAGCAGTTGGTCTAGCGACTTGTTTACCCAGTTTAATCTCTAACTTTTTAGAGTTGTCATTGGCTTCATTTAATTGGTTCGTGAGTGCATCTATTCTTCGAATAGCAATGTTATACTTCTTCTTCTCTAGTTCATAGAGATCGTTAAGTTTTACATTTTCTTGATTTGCTTTTTCAAGCTTTTCAATAGAGTCATGCAAACTTAGCTTTAAAGAAGTAATCTCATTTGTGTCAATAGGAGTATCCTTGATATCTTCTAAGATCCTAGATTGCTTTGAAAATTCAGACTGTACAAATTTCAGCTCTTTCTTAGCACTTTTGTACATGTCTATCATTTTCTTCTGATCGACCAATAGATTAGAGAAAGTCTCACGTAATTCATCAAAAGAAAATTCTTCATAGAGAGGGTTATTTATTACCTTAGCATCTGTAGCCATGAAGCATAGGTTTGCTGAGCTCCGAGAGTTGTCTTCTTCTTCAAAGTCACTAGCCTCGCTTTCATACCAGATACTAGTATTTGCATAGTTTTTGGTTGTTGACTTTCTCTTGCTTGTTTGTTCATGTCTGCTTGTTTGATCGTGTCTGTTTCTTTTTCTTATAACATGGCAATCCTTCTTTATGTGACCTATTCTTTTACAGCTAAAACAGATCGATTCTTTGTCATCTTTGAAGTCATTATTCTTCTTGTTTGACTTCTCACGTCTGAGGAATCTTCTGAAGTTCCTTGTTATCAGGGCCATTTTATCGTTGTTCGAGTCGTCTGATTCACTCTCGTCGTCAGAGATTGTTTTATGATTTGCCTTGAATGCTATTGTCTTCTTTTTTGGATGTTGATCTTCGAAATCCTGAAGGTCCAACTCATGTGTCATGAGCTTTCCAGTCAGGGTTTCAAGACTCACTGTCGAGAGATCATTTCCTTCTATAATGGCCGTTGCTTTTGGATTCCAGCTTTTTGGTAGTCCACGAAGAATCTTTCGAATCTTTTCATGATCGGTGTAATCTTTGCCAAGTGATGCTAGAGGATTAACAATATCTAAAAATCTAGTAAACATAGAAGTAATACTCTCATTAGGCTTTATTTTGAATGTCTCATATTCTTTTATAAGTCGCGAGATTTTGGATTCCTTCACTTATGAAGTACCTTCATGAGTAACCTCAAGAAGTTTTTAAACCTCGTTGGACGTGGCACATGTAGAGACTCTATTGAACTCAATTTTATCAATAGCACAGAATAAAGTATTATGACTTTTGCATCAAGATTAGCTTGTTTCTTTTCATTGTCGGTGTATCTATCAAATGGTTTTTCAACTAGAACACCATCTATCGTAATAGGTAGAGGTTTTCTATAACCATTGACAACAATTAACCATAAATCAAAATCAAGTGACTTGAGGAAAAAGCTCATCCGTGTCTTCTAGTACGTGTAATTTGTGCCATCAAATAAAGGTGTCCTATTGGTTGACTGACCTTCACCGTTGCTTGGAAATAGGGATGCCATATCTCAAGGAGTATTAATTCCGTCAAGAGAAACCTGCTCTGATACCAATTGTAGGAACAATGGCACCTCTCGAGGGGGATGAATAGAGTACAGCGGAGAATATTTAACAATTAAAAAATTTAACTCTAAGCAACTGAAGCAATATATATATATAAAATGATTATAAATAAGTCAGTAAAATCAGGGCGAGAAAGCAATACGCAGAGACAACAAATTTATATTATTTTTCTCCTGTGAGGACTAGTCCAGTCTCGAGTCTCGACCCGATGTTTGAATCCACTATTTTGAATTGAGATTACACCACGTGTTGTGTACCGAAGAACACGCCAACTTCACAACCGTCATATTTTTATCTGAAGCCCACGAACAAACTTCAACACCTTTCTGAAGAAAAATTTTATACGCCAAGCTTGTACAACTCGAAAACTCCTATTCGAAAACCACCGACACTTAGAAGAATTGAGTTGACTTGGAGATTTAAAGTTTAAAGCTTTGGGAATAGAACATGAAGCTTAGAAATGAATAGAGAAGATGAAGATTGAATTGAATGAATAGAAATGAAAATTTCTTCTCTATTTATAGGTTTTTGTAGGACAGAGTTAGGGCAGAACTCGGTACCCTAACGTTCAAAAATTTAAACGTTGGAGATCTACAAGAATAGGTAAAGCTTCTGACCAGGAGTGAATTCTGCTGACCGAGTTCGGGCAGAACTCTGGCCAAGTTCCAGGGCAGTTTTGGTTTAGGAATGGGTTTGCTTTATGAATTGGTTTAGAAATAGATTTAGTTTGGTTTTAGGATATAATCAATGGGTTTGGTATAGAATCAAGGATAGACTTCTAATTGCCAGTAATCCCGATTCACAAATATTCTAGACTCAATAAATATAATACATAATAAATATAAAATCTCAGATACGGTGCAATATGCATTCTTCGTTTCTTTTCATACCGTGATCGAAGTTTAAGACAATTATCAAAATCGGTTTGACTATGGCTAAATGTGCCAACACATCCTGTCACGCCCCTCTCCCGTCGGAGTGATCGTCCTCGCTAAGGTGTGATGCCGCACGGGCTTAGGTTGCGCCCGTGCAAGGTTAATCTCCAGAAACGATCGATTTGATCTAGGCCACAGAGTCGCACAGAGTGTCCCCATTTGCAGCAAAAAGTAAATAAACATAAGTTGAAGCAAATTCAAACTCTTTATTGATTTTCAAAAAGTTTACAAGCGACGCTAGGCCGAGTTTACAAGTCTCTCAAGCTCTCTCTCTCTGAAACATAAAAGGCGTGCCAAGTGGCTTACAACATGGAATGATTCATGGCGATGTTCCGATACATTATGTCCTGTATATGGTACTCCAGCTCCTTGCAACGCTCCAAGGCTCCAGAGATAGCTCCGCACCTTAGTACGTCCGAAGGAAGCTCCGCACCCGACGACGTCTCCTACATCCTGCAAGCAAACTGTGGGGTTATCAGTACATTGTTATGCACTGGTGGAGAGGCTAGCTCGCCCATAATGCTATCATTACCAAACACGTTCTATTTACTTTTATGCACCGTCTATCATTCATTGTCTTTCTAATCTTGCCTTAGGATCAGTTTTATGGCATATGTCATAACCTATCTCGTGTTACCGATTTCAAGTGTTTGTATGGAAATACATGCACGACTTACCAATACTTACCGTCCCGTCTTCCCTGTCCAAAGTAAACCAAGTTAGTCAACAATTCATATATAACAACTTATCATAATTCACGTAAACATTCAATGTCAAGGGCGTATCCCTGCCTCAGGTCCTAGCGCATCGTAGGCGTATTTTCCTAACTCATTTGCACAAAGTACTCTCGATCATTTGGTGTGTTACATTTCAAGCCTGTTCATAAGGCGCTTCATTCAGTTAACTTAGACTACTTTGTTTCAATGTAAGGACTTGCACGTGGATTGCCACCAGCAAAGCCCACTTAATCTATATGCACCAGTCGCTGGCATCATAAGCCATTTTGGACGTTCTCCTTTGGTATTCTCACCTATTATAGCGTGCTGGTGCACCTTGATAGTCTTTTGAAATACCCCTTTGGTATTCTCACCTATCATAGCGTGATGGCTGGTACACCTTGATAGTCTTTTGAAATACCCGGCCTTACGTCTCTTTGAGTGTCCGAGCCCCCACCCAAACAGCCCGTAAGCCATGATTTCGCCTAGGTCGGCCACGATGTCTCGTTGATCTTTTCCTTGGAATCCTCTACCCCTTTCTTTCCCCCGTATACGAGTGGGTTGTCCACGACCATTTTGTATTGTCTTGTCATTTTAACTTAACGGCTGTCTTTGAGCCATAGGCTGTCTGTGAGCCATAATACGTTATCGACCAGGTTGGCGGCGGCATCCGTGCAGTGCGGGTAGCGAGCCCCGATGCACGTCTCCGTCATACCTGTCGCTAACTATTCCTTTCTTTCTTATCTTTTATTCATTCTTTCTTTTTTTCTTTCACTTGTTCGTTCGTTCATTGATTCATTCACACATTCATTCATTCACTTATTTGTTAATTCTTTTATTCATACATTATGCAACTCCCCGTACGGGAGTCGCCTTGGCGACCCATCGGTCCCGAAGTCTTCCAATGTTGCTATACTCTACTCAAAACGACTATGCTGATAGTCTTTCATTTCATTGTTGTAAACTATTCATTGTTTTATTGTTGAACGCATAAGAACTCGAAATATAAACTTGTGTCTTAGCATGAGCGTAGAGTGCAGTACGAGAGTTCTCACATTTTCCAAGTTCTTTTCCATATTCTATACAAGCATACAAGATGGGATTATTCCCTTAGCTAGGTGCGTTGAGTCATTTATTAGCATGCGCAGTGTTATCGCCTAGCGATTCTAGCAATAGTGTCCGTATTGTTAAGTGTCTAGGCTAAGCAAAGACGGTTTCATCGGAGCCACCCACCTTAGTGATGTTCGTATCGGCCGAGCGATACTCCGAGCGCGCCATTGAAAGTCTAAATATGGATTCATCCTTGATGGGCCAATGTAAGTCTTGTATTGATACTTCATCGGGTCGATGCAACTCTTCGAGTCGACGGCTCGTTTGAGTCGTTGCACTTGCTATTTGAATCGGCATTCCGCTAGGGCGGAGCGGGTCATTACATAATACACCACTTAAAATAAGTCTCGTCCTCGAGACTTCCTGAGTGCAGGTCATCCTACCATTCCTTAACTCACGTCGTGTGCGTATCTTAGATAATCCCTATCGAATGGCTTTATCGCTCGATGGCATCGAACTATGCTCGGTTATCCTTCCAAGTTTTACGTTGCATACGTTTGGTGAATTTTATTGAATGACTGTTCATTCATTTTAGTCTTGATGATACTTATTCAATTGTCATGTTTCTTCGACTTGGTTGCTATTTCGACGTGTCATGGGACTGAAATGGTCGTATGAGGTACGTTGTAATTCATCGAACACGAGAGTCGTAGGCTGAGGCTAACTCACTCATTCGTTCCTGCGCATCTCAACACCCACTTGCAGCTGCATTCGAGTTTATCACATCGTTGAGTTTGGATCGTGCATATAATCAAGTCGTCTCCAGAATACGTACATTTCAACCAAGCTTAGCGATTATCGAAGTCGGACAAGCTACTCGTGATAGTTTTGATTTGCCGATCGTTTCGCTAACTTCGATTAAAACTGAACTCATGTGCTTCTCACTATCGTTTATCTCGATCCTCGAGATGATCTGATTCGTTTCTCAAGCGTTCTTGTCTACAAAATCAATACGATTTCTTCCTATCGGAGTCATCCAAGTCTAAGTAATTCCCGTCCGATTCAAGACCAAGTATTGTACTATCATCGAGTACGTCTTCCTATCAATGATTCAATTCGTTATCCCAACTTTACTTGCGCATCATCCATTCCTATTGTTCACTTTGTTTGGGGCCAATCTCGTCGTCGTTCACGCACACTCCCAGTTCCCCGTCCTACTCTAAGTCTTGTTGCCCCAAGTCTATCGTCCGTCCGGACGATACTATAATGTCAATCGCACAGGTTCAATCACTCGGTACAGGGTCATCCGCCTATCCGCTAGGTCATCTCACAAGGTCATAGGTACAAGTCAAGTTCTCGGTTCATTGTGTAAAGTTATTGCACGACGCTCGCCCCAATCCTATGGTCAAACCATTTTGTTCGTTCGTACGGGAGTTTCTACACAAGTTCGCTTCACTCAAATTTCTAAACATCAATCGGCGTTCACCCTATTCTCATCAACTCATTCTCCCTTCCAAGTCCAAGCTCGTTTAGGAAAGTCATCCTACGATAGGTTGTCCTCAATCAAATCCTTGACATGTCAATATCGTACGTCCGTACTAGCAATTATCGTAGTCTATCTCTTCAAGTATGTTTGATATAATTCACCTATCCATCCTATCCAATTCACGTAGTCGATCACAAGGTTGTCTAGCCTTGCAATATATCGTGCCCCGATCTCATGCAAGTCTGATTATCCACGGCGGACATGAATCACCATGTCAACGTTTCTGCAGAATAATCGTCCTCATCGGAAAGTAACTATTGTGTTGAGTCTAGACTTACTCATTTTTGATACGCAAATTGGGTATACTCAATCCTCAGCTTTACTTAGTCCTCCATCATAAGTCCAATCAATCCTCAAATTCGCCTTCGCTTCAAACCACAAGTCGTAGCAATCAAAATTGCCATGTCATGATATTTTGAGTTCGATCATTCCCGCTGGACATGAATCACCATGCCAATGCTCACGCAGAACGATTGTCCTAAATCCGACGTGACGCATGTGCGAGGCTGGAGTTGTGCTCGCGCAAGACAAGATCATTGTCATTGTGGTTATCACCGAACAATCAAGTCAATCCCCAACATAGCATCCTTTAACACATTAGCTTCTAACACGATCATCATTCATCGAATCAGAGTACCCCCGAGTTATCATATATCGATCTTTGATACGCCTCAATACCATCGATGATGTACATAACCTGACGATCTTCCTTTCGCAACGAATTTCGAGTCGTGCAACTTAATTCCTCAATTCACATTGTCTCGTGCTAACTCTTCATTGAACAACATCCATTCCAAATCCTTAGTCATTCTTGTATCTCCAAATCAACGTTTCCTATGCATGCTATCTTTCGATCGTGCTATCTTCGATCTCGTCTATGCGTATTTCACCTTAACTCAAGTTTCAATCCCTTCGACTAAATTCAAAATCGCATACACGATCTTCTATGTTTCCTCGACCAAGACCTCCATTCGTTTTATCGTTCTGACGCTCTATTCAACTTATTTTGTACTTGCACTACACATTCACAATTCGTCCGAACAATATTCCGTTTGAGACTCTCAAAGTCGCAACTAACTGAGCATTACTTATTCTAAGGCTTTGTGCGATATCATCGCTTGCCGACATACTCGTTCTATCCGTAAATTCTTTAGTCTCGTTCGAACAATTTCTATGACGTCCATACACCACTCAGGGTTCGAGCCACTCGACTAGTCGTTGACACTCACCCGTATTCTTCTTCGAAGCTATCACATACACCACTCGGGGTCAAGTCATTCTACAATCCCTTAATAGGTCGTTCGATTCACAATCAACATGTTCGAATGTGCGTTCGTCCATTTCCCCAAACTCTAAGAATCATTCTCATGTTGGCTTTAGCGTTCGTTAAGTAGCGTCTCTATCAACATACGTTCTAAGTCTCACTTGTATCTCGTCCGAGCGATAGTCGATCTTGCTCGCAAAGTCATTCGCACCAGAAGGTCTAGGTACGCGATACTCGACACAACTTAGCCAAAAGGTTGCGTACATAACCATCCCATTCGAACTATACTCCGTTCTCGTATACTCGTTCGCTATTGTCAGCGTAAGGTTATTCAAGCATGCACTGCGTTTGCTAACTTTTAGCATTTGTTCCTTCCAACTCAAGTTCGTCGTAGTTTGGCACGAAGGCCTTCGCCAATCGATCTCGTTTAACCGAGTACTTGTACGAGCTATTAAAAATATTAGACTTATTGTATGGAACATCCCAAGGCACAACGAGAGAGAGCGTATACTTCTTTTATTTCCAAGCGAGCTTTCAAAACTGAGAGAATCGAAATAAAGTCCAAGGACGTAAAGCCGTACTTTAATACCAATCTGTCACGCCCCGCTCCTGTAGAAGCGATCGTTCTCGCTAAGGTATGATGCCGCATGGGCCTAGGTTGCGCCCGTACAAGGCTAATCTCCAGAAATGGCCGATTTGAGCTAGGCCACAAAGTCGTACAGAGTGTCCCCATTTGCAGGAAAAAGTAAATGAACACAAGTTGAAACGAATTCAAACTCTTTATTGATTTTTAAGAAGTTTACAAGCGGCGCTAGGCCGAGTTTACAAGTCTCTCAAGCTCTCTCTCTCTCTGAAATAAAAAAGGCGTACCAAGTGGCTTACAACATGGAATAATTCATGGCGATGTTTCGATACATTATGTCCTGTATATGGTGCTCCAGCTCCTTGTAATGCTCCAAGGCTCCATTGATAGCTCCGTACCTTAGCACGTTCAAAGGAAGCTCCGTACCCGATGACGTCTTCTGCATCCTGCAAGCAAACTGTAGGGTTATCAGTACATTGTTATGCACTGGTGGGGAGGCTAGCTCGTCGACAATGCTATCATTACCAAACACATTCTATTTACTTTTGTGCACCGTCTATCATTCATTGTCTTTCTAATCTTGCCTTAGGATCAGTTTCATGGCATATGTCATAACCTATCTCGTGTTGCCGATTTCATGTGTTTGCATGGAAATACATGCACGACTTACCAATACTTACCGTCCGATCTTTCCTGTCCAAAGTAAACCAAGTTAGTCAATAATTCATGTATAACAACTTATCGTAATTCATGTAAACATTCAATGTCAAGGGCGTGTCCCTGCCTCAGGTCCTAGCACGTCGTAGGCGTGTTTTCCTAACTCATTTGCACGAAGTACTCTCGATCATTTGGTGTGTTACATTTCAAGCCTGTTCATAAGGCGCTTCATTCCGTTAACTTAGACTACTTTGTTTCAATGCAAGGACTTGCACGTGGATTGCCGCCAGCAAAGCCCACTTAATCTATATGTACCGGTCGCTGACATCACAAGACATTTTGAACGTTCTCTTTTGGTATTCTTACCTATCATAGCGTGCTGGTGCACCTTGATAGTCTTTTGAAATACCCCTTTGGTATTCTTACCTATCATAGCGTGATGGCTGGTACGCCTTGATAGTCTTTTGAAATACCCGGCCTTACGTCTCTTTGAGTGTCCGAGCCCCCATCCAAACAGCCCGTAAGCCATGATTCCGCCTAGGCTGGCCACGATGTCTCATTGATCATTGCCTTGGAATCCCCTTCTTGATTCTTTTCCCCGTATACGAGTGGGTTGTCCACGACCATTTCGTATTATCTTGTCATTTTAACTTAACGGCTGTCTTTGAGCCATAGGCTGTCTGTGAGCCATAATACATTATCGACCAGGTTGGCGGCGGCGTCCGTGCAGCGCATGTAGCGAGCCTCGATGCACGTTCCCGTCATACCTGTCGCTAACTATTCCTTTCTTTCTTATCTTTTATTCATTCTTTCTTTTCTTTCTTTCACTTGTTCGTTCGTTCATTGATTCATTCACACATTGATTCATTTACTTATTCGTTCATTCTTTCATTCATACATTATGCAACTCCCCATGCGGGAGTCGCCTTGGCGACCCATCGGTCCCGAAGTCTTCCAATATTGCTATACTCTACTCGAAACGACTATGTCAATAGTCTTCTATTTCATTGTTGTAAACCATTCATTCTTGTATTGTTGGACGCATAAGGAACTCGAAATATAAATTTGTGCCTTAGTACGAGCGTAGAGTACAGTGTGAGAGTTCTCACATTTTCCAAGTTCTTTTCCATATTCTATACAAGGATACAAGATGGGATTATTCCCTTAGCTAGGTGCATTGAGTCATTTATTAGCATACACAGTGTTATCGCCTAGCGATTCTAGCAATAGTGTCCGTATTGTTAAGTGTATAGGCTAAGCAAAGACGGGTTCATCGGAGCCACCCACCTTAGCGATGTTCGCATCGGCCGAGCGATACTTCGAGCGCGCCTTTGAAAGTCTAAATCTGGATTCATCCTTGACGGGCCAATATATGTCTTGCATCAATACTTCATCGGATCGATACAACTCTTCGAGTCGATGGCTCGTTTGAGTCGTTGTACTTGCCGTTTGAATCGGCATTCCGCTAGGACGGAGCGGGTCATTACACATCCCGTGTCGGTAGAGGTTCTATCGGTGGACGGAGTGCTACTCCATTATCGGATGATGGTTTCAAAACCTCGTCTCCTAGTGTATCGACCAATCACATCTCCGACTGCGTCGATGGTATGTGACAGTACTCCTGGGATGGGCAGTTCCAGGCATGAGACTACCCCGTCCAGTGTTTCGAATGATGACAACACTATATAGATGGAGGAGTGGGTGGAGCACGTCGTATCAACTCCATCTCCATATGATATGAGTGATCCCCCATGCTCCCCTTCGGACGAGACGAGGATGGAGATTTGGTCCGACGGGCCTACAAAGTAAGTTAATTAGTAAACATTAATTTATACATATATCTATATATTCATGAATATAATTATCGTTGTATAGATATTTTCTCCATCAGCTCAGAGGGCAGTAGTGCTATTTCTGAAGTCCAACTACGGTGGCCCTAGGATCAACTACTCGGATGCCTCGGACGAGAGGAAGGCATTCTGGTTTGCCCACTTTAAGGTAACTAAAGTATATTACTTTTAGTATAAATCATCTTTTATTCATATTATATAACTAACTAATTTAATTCTTGTCGAAAATATATTTTTATCTACCATATCGGACTGCGATGATCGAGAAGTAATTTTCTGTCGTTGCCGCCAAGTTGATCCAGGATGCGATCGACGACCAGAAGGCTCGAAAGCACTCCGGAAGACCGATCCAAGGTTGGATCACGCCCGAGAAGTGGATTGCGATGAGGTCTAGATTCGATGATCCTAGGTACAAGGAACGGTCGGAGAAGGCGATGGCGGCTAGAACGAGGACAGGGAAGTGGTGTGGTGGCTTGATTCCCATGATGAAATATTTTCCATCGCCAGGTATGTATTTTATTATAATATATTATTTTAATGAAAGTAGGAATAAAATGTTTAATTTTAATAACAAACAAATTATTATAACAGATAATGAGAGGTGAGGATGCCAAAATGGTGACCGTCTTCCTGGCCACCCATCGGAAGGACGGAAAGCTCATCGATGATAGGGCCATGCAGAGCTATGTAAGTATTACTTTACGTGTCACTAACTTTAGTATAACTTAAGAAATATGCAATATATATCCATAAACGGGGAACAACTAGGTTGGTAGTAAATATTATGCTTATCGAGATGTGTACTTTTCTAAGATGAGTAATTTAGACTAGAGCGTAACAGTACACCTACGAAGGAAGGGGCTGGTACTTCCTCGCAGCCCCCTCCGGTTTGGTCATTGGACGAGCTATAGATGACCGTCGTTGGTGGTCTTCAGACGGGTACATAATACAGTACGGGATCCTACAGTACATTTGTGGTACCACAGTCATCCGGGGCCCCCTCTGCCAGTGTGTATTTCCCATAGCCCTCACAGGAGTCAGCCCGAGTGGAGGAACTGCATCGCCAGGTTACTGATCTATGTGACGAGCTGTTGCGGAGGATTACGGAGCAGCCCCAGTCTCAGTCGCAGACGGACGATGCGGCGCTCACCGCATAATTGGGTATGCTCGAACGCACCATTAGGGAGACGAGCGAGAGGACGGATCATACCGTTCAGGCGATGCTGGAGAGGACGGATTGTGTCATTCAGAAGGTGCAGGGGCTGCAGGTGGCCGTGGGCGATCAGCTTTCGAGGCTGGCAGCTGTTATGGATTCCACCAACTCTAGACTACTAGCCATGGAGCAGACGCTTCCTTGTTATACGTCGGCATCCACACCGATTGTATCGGTTCTATTGCCTCCTCTTCCTCTTTCTATTGATGAGTCATCAATGGTGATGCTGACATCGACGCATTATAGGTTCATGTTGTCCCAGATGCAGGGACTGCCTCCTCCTACTCCTGACCAGGCGTAGTCCTTTATTGGACTTATTTTTATGTATTATGTTGTTGTTTGCTGACCCATTGTTGGGTCTTTATGTATTTATTTTTTTATTTAGTGACAATTTGTATTATGTTGACCCTATTGAAATATTATTGGACAAATTCTTTTTATAGCCGTTTGGTAGTGGATTTGTTTCCACCCGGCTATTTCATATCTTTTTTGTTGTTTGATTCTATTTGTTTGATTATTAGTAGTGTCTTCTAATCATTTGTCTCTATATTGGTTTATCGGTGTTAAGTTTTTCACTGAAGGGGTCGACGAACCTATGGAATTCTATGGAGGGTTTCTCCGGGTCTATTATTTGCAAACTGTCATTTAAAATCCAGGTAGATTCTGGATGGAAAAGCAAACAGAATCCTATTTTTTAAAATTTATTTTGAAATTTAGCGACACATAGCGACAACTAGCGATGCATTTATACGTTGCTAACATATATCAGGACGTTACTAACCTGAAAAGCAAACATCACAGACAGTCGCTATGCGTGGCTAAATTATTGACATGGAAAACTCGCCATGTCGGTAAAGAAGTCTACTAATGTCGCAAAGTACGTTGCTAATCATGTATCATAACGTCGCTAATCTATATCTCAGACATCGCTGATAGTCGTCGGACGTCGCTAATTCCGTCGCTAACCGCTAAAATGTCAGCGACAATTAGTGTCACCCTCATTTCCCGTATTTCCTGTATTTCGTATTTATACTCGTATCTGGATTTTGGCATGTATTTTTTTTTATTTTTCTTAACTTGTGGAATTTCGGTATTTCTCGTATTTTGGGTTTTGCCATGGCTCGGTTTTAATTGGTTGGGTTTGGTTTGGGTTGGTTTAATATGTATTGGTACATCTTAGCCTATGCTCCACCCTCAATACACCACATCCCACCTTCTTTAAAACTCCACCAACTTTTTCTCTCTCCTCATAAACCTCCATTAATTTCTTCTTCTCCTTCCTCTACACAACACTCTTCTCCTTCCTCCACACAACACCCACCCATAGGCAAGTGCACCCTGCCACCACATGAGAACCCTCTTTTATTTGTCCATTTGCTAGATTAGGACATGGTGATCAACATTAGAACTTAGCATTTTGTGATTTGGACTCTCCATTGTTCTAGATCTAAGTTTTTCCTATTTTCGGTCTTGCATGGTTTTGATCTACTTAAGTTAGATTTTTATGGGTTTTGATGTTTCCTTGTGGAAGAGAATTCCATTCCACCCTGTTTGGAACTTTGGAAATCCGGATTTGGAGTTCGGATGGCCAAGTTGTGAGGTTTTGAAGTTTTGGAGCCATGAGAGCTTCTTCTCAGCCATGGAGAAGAAGATCCTTTCCCCTGCGTGCGTGTTTTTACGCGTACGCAGCTCCCTGCGTACGTGCTTTTGTGCGTACGCAGCCTGCGTGCGTGACTTTTCGCGTACGCAGCTCTCTGCGTGCGTGACTTTTCGCGTACGCTGCTCTCCTGCGTGCGTGACTTTTCGCGTACGCAGCTCTCTGCGTGCATGACTTTTTGCATACGCAGCTCTCTGCGTGCGTGACTTTTCGCGTACGCTGCTCTCCTGCGTGCATGACTTTTCGCGTACGCAGCTCTCTGCGTGCGTAACTTTTTACGTACGCTGCTCTCCTGCGTGCGTGACTTTTCGCATACGCAGCTCTCCTGCGTGCGTGACTTTTTGCGTACGCTGCTCTCCTGCGTGCGTGACCTTTCGCATACGCAGCTCTCCTGCGTGCGTGTCTTGTGCGTACGCTGCACCCTGAACCCCTTGCTTAACCCATTGGCTCTTGGAGTTTTGGTCTTATTTCTTTAAGCTTGGCTCTTCTATAGCCATGTATATTGATATTTTATTAGATAAGGAACTAGCATAACACGACATTGACCCGTAGTGGTGTACTCCTGACATGACCAACCTGACATGATAGTGGCCCGTCGTGGCGCACTCCTGACAAGTACCCTGACATGATTTATCTTAACGCTGTTGCGACGGCTAACTTAACTTGACCTGCCTTGACACCGTAGGTAGTTCTTTCTTGCTTGCTTGTTAAATCCACTTGTCCTGTCTTGCATCATGTCTAGGATGGAACTCCTGAGTACCACGGTCAGGAGTACCTACTAAAATGAATTAAGGTTAATAACTAGAATAACTCAGTAGTCATGAAGATGACACAGCTACAGGCAATCCCGTTACCTGGGCGCTCATGGGATCTGTAGCCTGCCGTCGAGTAGGGCACATTTCCAGCACACCGTCACGTGTTGCACCCTCTAAGTCACCTAAGGGTACATTTGTCTTCTGGGCGATGTACCCACCTGAATTCAACCCCTAATTTTCGACTTGGGTAACCTGGATGGTCTGCAGGGGTTGTGGCTGTGGAACAATCTCACTGCATCTTGTTAGTAATTAGGCCTGTGATAACCCTAGTTAGTTAAAGTAATAAGCCGTAGTATCTGCTTGGCCGTGATTGATTGAATGAGGTATAACCAGTCTAGCCATGTCTTGATCCAGTACAAGATTGCTCCCTGTCTTGATTTCTTATATTATTATCGTGCCGATAAATGGTGGAAAACCAAGTTCTGTTCAAATAAAGGGTTACAACCCCGGTCCTTGTTTGGTTTACGGGTTGTAACCTGGCTATCGGAATAGTTCCATGGTTATCTCGTCGTATATCATCCTGCCATGTTTTCGTAATTTCTAGTTTTAATATTAGATTTTCTTGTCCTAATTGCTGGCTTTTGTTCTTATTTCGTGGCCCCCTTGTCGCACTTGCTCTTTCTGGGGTTGACCCAGCTGGTTTTGTGTGGCCAGATTTCGGAGCAGCTCCCGAGGATCTACCAAGCTTCCAGCCTAATGGTGGCGACTAGAAGGAACCCGGGCTACGAGTGGATTTTCTATTTTGTTTCGCTCACTCTATTATAAAACTATTCTTTTGAGGCGTTTAGCCGACGAGCACCTGTTAGCTCGATGCACTTTACTTACTGTCTGCCTACGGGCTGTAAACATGATTAACAAATCCTAGGGTTGATCATGTATGACTTAACTCTTGCTAGTCCTAACATTTTGTAATGACTAGCTTCATGATCAGCTGAATATGTGATATTTGGGACGCCTTATTATTGTATATTTAATGATCATACATCTTGCGACCTTACTTACTTGCTTATGATTGAGACATTAGGCTTGTTCATGACCATAAGAGACTGTTGGCTTGTAGTAAACCCTCATATTTCTAGACAGCCGTGACCGTATATCGAGGTGGTTTCCATTTCAATATACGTAGCTGGCTATGTCTGCCCCCGCTCTCCAGTATTCTGGTTCTGGGGCATGACATGGTTTAAGTGGTGGCCCATACAGGTCTTGTCAATCAAGAAATGTGAGGGTTTACCGAATCGATGTCTCAATCAGTATTCGCCCTTGATCTCCGCCCGTATTTTCAAATCCCTAAAATTCTTGCCCTGATTACCTGTTTATATCGTTGATCTGTCCTGGTCCTTCCTTATTGTTTCCCTGTGTCGTCTTCCTCAACGGCACTGTACCTGACCCTGCCGATCAACAAGGAGGAGCACCTCCCGTGGACCAGCAGCAACCTGGAGATCAAGTCCAGCATTCTGGAGTCGCTTCCAGAGTGATACCTACCGGAGGAGAGTCACCAGTTTGGCCCGTCCAGTACGCAGAGCCAGATGATGGTACCTTAGTAGGCCTCATCAGAACCTTGATAGCTTTCCAGGATCGTCGAAGCGACACCCTGCACCAGACAGTTCAAGATGCTTTGACCCGAGGCGGACATCCAGGGAACCAGGCGGCCAACAGCTTCAAGCGCTTGAACCCTTCTATCTTCGACGGCAGCGAGGATGTGATTGCCGCGGATGCATGGCTTCAGGATACCGAGGTGATTCTGGAAGCAGCTAGGACACCCGAGAATGAGAAGGTGGCGGTGGTACGCCTGCAGTTGTTGGACTTGGCTCGCAGTTGGTGGACGGCGCAAGCCATGGAATTAGTGGCACCCATTGCTTGGACAGTGTTTAGAGAGAGATTCCAGACGAAGTATTTCGATGCTGTGGCTCGGTACGACCTGCAGACCAGATTTACCAACTTGAAGCAAGGAGGCAGAACAGTCGACAGTTATGCATCAAAGTTTTCTAGACTCAGTAGGTTTGCCCCCACCTTGGTGGCGACCGAGTTTGATAGGGCCCAGCGGTTCCAGCATGGACTGCATTTGGAGATCTTGTTGGCGGTTGAGCAGTTCGAGCACCAGACGTTCGATGCAGTCTTGAGAGCAGCTAGTAGGCATGAGTACACCTCCCAGAGGATCGTGGATAGGACCGGAAGTAGGAAGCGGTCCCACAGTCAGATGCACCAATCATCAGCTCCAGCCCCGGCAGCTAGGGGGTTGACCATTGGAACTCCGAGGCGGGCGACCTCAGTAACGTCGGTTCAGCATTCGACCCCGACGAACCCGCAGCAGCAGAAGCAGAAGCAGACTTCCGCGATAGGATGTTCTCATTGCGTAAGCCAGGGCATATGGTGGCAGACTGTCGTAGGGCGCAGGGATTGTGCCTAGCTTGTGGAGCAGCAGATCATAGGATAGGGGCTTGCCCGAATAGGGGTGGTTCATCAGCTTCCAACCCTTCTAGCTCTTCGGTGAGAGGACCGGCCCCAGCACCAATTCAGCAGCAGCAGTATCAGTCTTCGAGGCCCTTGCCGCCTCAGTCTCAGGCATTCCAACAACAGCACCCCCAGCAGTATGTACAAGCCCAAGCTCAGACCCAGAATAGGCAGAGAGATTTCCAGCAGAGGGGACCAGCAGCCAGAGGACAAGGTCAGGCCATGATGATGGCTATGGAAGAAGAAGTTGCACCAGGTGAGGTTGTAGCAGGTACTATTCTCGTCAACTCCTCTTCAGCGTCTGTATTATTTGATTCTGGTGCATCGCATTCATTTATGTCTGCACGATTCGTGACACAAATAGGATTGGAGCCCGAGTCATTATCAGTGAGGCTCAATATACTTACTGGTAATGGCCTTGTGGGAGTAGATCGAGTGTTTTCCTCGTGTCGGATCGTAGTTAGCGGTAGGGAGTTCCCCGCTAGATTCATAGAGTTTTCTATGGCAGACTATGATGTAGTCCTAGGCATGGATTGGTTGAGGAACCAATATGCTAGGATAGACTGCCATATTGGCAGAGTTGTCTTTAGTATCCCCGGTGAGCCAAAGTTTTCGTTTTCCAGAGGCGCAGTGGAGCCATCTTCTCCAGCATTGCGGATGGCAGTAGCAGCAGTGCAGTTACCCCGGATAGTTGAAGAGTTTCCAGATGTCTTTCCAGAGGAGCTTCCAGGGATGCCGCCGGAGCGGGAGATTGAGTTTACTATAGACTTGATTCCCGGGACAGTACCAGTATCAGAGCGAGTCTACAGGATGGCGCATTCAGAGTTGGAAATTTTATACAAGATGATTGAAGAACTGAGGACCAAGGGATTCATCCGTACAAGTGGATCGCCTTGGGGAGCCCCGATGCTTCTTGTGAAAAAGAAGGATGGTACGTCCAGGCTATGTGTTGATTATCGTACCTTGAATTCGGTGACAATCAAGAACAGATACCCTCTTCCGAGGATAGATGACTTGTTTGATCAGCTCAGAGGGGCTTCAGTGTTCTCGAAGATCGACTTGCGGTCGGGACACCACCAGATCAGAGTCAGAGAGCAGGACATCCCGAAGACAGCATTCAGATCGAGGTATAGACATTGGGAGTTCCTTGTTATGCCCTTTGGAGCGACCAATGCGCCGGCCGTATTCATGGACCTCATGAATCGTATTTTCATGCCTTACTTGGATCAATTTGTGATCGTGTTCCTAGATGACATCCTGGTCTACAGCAAGAGTGAAGCAGAGCATGAGCAGCATCTCAGAGTCGTCCTCCAGACGCTTAGGGAGCATCAGTTGTACGCCAAGTTCAGTAAATACGAGTTCTGGCTCGATCGCATATCATACTTGGGTCACATCATTACCCGAGGAGGAGTGGAAGTGGATCCCCAGAAGATTGTGGCTATCGAGTCATGGCCGGTACCCAGCTCAGTGGTAGAGGTTCGCAGCTTCCTTGGATTGGTCGGCTACTACCGGCGGTTCGTTTCAGATTTCGCAAAGATTTCAGCGCCGATGACCCGGTTGACCCGCAAGGATGTGCCGTTTGTTTGGACAGCAGAGTGTCAGGAATCATTTGAGAAGTTGAAGCGAGGTTTGATAACGGCTCCCATTCTCACCCTTCCAGATGGGACCGGAGGATTCGCAGTTTATTGTGACGCTTCAGGCAGAGGATTGGGGTGTGTCTTGATGCAGCATGGGAAGGTAATATCTTATGCGTCATGTCAACTACGTGATCATAAGAAGAGTTACCTGACCCACGACTTGGAATTGGCGGCGGTAGTGTTTGCTTTGAAGTTGTGAAGACACTACTTGTACGGAGATAGAGTGGAGATCTTTACTGATCATAAGAGCCTGAAGTATGTTTTCACCCAGAAGGACCTTAATATGCGACAGAGAAGATGGCTCGAGCTACTGGTGGACTATGATGAGGATTTGCAGTATCATTTCGGAAAGGCCAACGTTGTAGCAGATGCATTGAGCAGGAGAGCCAGAGTTTATTTCCTGACGGCGCAACCAGAATTATTGGCAGATCTTCAGAATATGGGTATTGAAATGGTTCTTCCAACCAGCGTGGCATTGATGGCCAGCCTACAAGTTCAGTCTAGCATAGTTGAGAGGATCCGGATGGCGCAGTCTACAGATTCCAAGATCCAGCGACTCAGAGCACAGTGTGAAGCAGGAAGAAGGCCAGAGTTATGTATCCATGAAGACGGTACACTTCGGCACGGCACTCGTCTTTGTGTACCCAGTGGAGATATCAGACAGGAAGTCATGGCAGAAGCCCACAGTTCACAATATTCTATTCACCCGGGTGGTATGAAGATGTACCGTGATATTCGTCAGCATTTCTGGTGGAATGGCATGAAGAGGAAGGTAGCCCGGTTTGTCTCTCGGTGTTTGGTTTGCCAACAGGTTAAAGCTGAACATCAGAGGCCCGCAGGACTTCTTCAACCCTTACCGATCCCAGAATGGAAATGGGAACATATAACCATGGATTTCGTGACCGGATTGCCCAGATCTCCGGCCGGCAGAGATGTTATTTGGGTAATTGTGGACAGGCTTACCAAGGTGGCATACTTTCTCCCATTCAAAGTTGGACAGTCAACGGCACAGTTAGCAGAGATGTATCTCAGGCAGATCGTCAGGCTTCACGGTGTGCCAGTCAGCATCACCTCGGACAGGGATTCAAGATTCACATCGCACTTTTGGCGCAGCTTGCAGAAGAGTTTGGGGACTCGCCTTCAATTCAGCTCAGCTTATCACCCGCAGACGGATGGTCAATCAGAGCGCACAATCCAGACCCTTGAAGATATGTTGAGATCCTATACCCTTAACTTCGGTGGTTCCTGGGAGAATCATCTGCACCTGGTGGAATTCTCGTACAACAACAGTTATCAGGCCAGTATCCAGATGGCACCATTCGAGGCTCTTTATGGCAGGAAGTACAGATCCCCGCTAGCATGGGACGATGTCGAAGAGAGGCAGATGCTCGGACCCGAATTGATTTCCCAGACGGTTGAAGTGGTCAGGAAGATCATAGATCACCTCCGAGTTGCCCAGGACCGCCAGCGCCATTGGGCCGATGCTCATCGGCGTCCCTTAGAATTTGCTGTCGGCGACCATATATTTCTTAGGATCTCGCCTAACCGCGGCGTCAATCATTTTGGCGTACGGAGAAAGCTTAGTCCTAGGTATATAGGGCCGTTCGATATTCTAGAGCGAGTAGGAGATGTATCCTATCGTCTCGCTCTTCCGCCGTCGCTAAGTGAGGTGCATGATGTATTCCATGTGTCCCAATTACGACGGTATATTCCAGACCCGAGGCACATCCTAGACCATTCGGAATTGGTTGTTGGTACCAACCTTTCGTATGAGGAGAGGCCCGTGTCTATATTGGACCAGAGGGAGAAGATACTCAAGAACAAGACTATTAAATTAGTCCGTATTGCTTGGGGTCATCACTCTCTAGGTGAGTCAACGTGGGAGCGTGAGGACGACATCCGATCACGATATCCCTACCTGTTTGACTCATGAGGTATAATATCTTTCTTATGCCTTACATTTTCCCTTCCTTGCTTGCATTGTATGATTGAACTGCTTAGTGTAACTTGCATGTGCTTAATATGACTTGTCATGACAATCTCTAGCTCCTTGATTAAATTTCGAGGACGGAATTCTTTTAAGGTAGGTAGAGTTGTCACCCTCATTTCCCGTATTTTCCGTATTTATACTCGTATCTGGATTTTGGCATGTATTTTTTTTTCTTAACTTGTGGAATTTCGGTATTTCTCGTATTTTGGGTTTTGCCATAGCTCGGTTTTAATTGGTTGGGTTTGGTTTGGGTTGGTTTAATATGTATTGGTACACCTTAGCCTATGCTCCACCCTCAACACACCACATCCCACCCTCTTTAAAACTCCACCAACTTTTTCTCTATCCTCATAAACCTCCATTAATTTCTTCTTCTCCTTCCTCTACACAACACTCTTCTCCTTCCTCCATACAACACCCACCCATAGGCAAGTGCACCTTGCCACCACATGAGAACCCTCTTTTATTTGTCCATTTGCTAGATTAGGACATGGTGATCAACATTAGAACTTAGCATTTTGTGATTTGGACTCTCTATTGTTCTAGATCTAAGTTTTTCCTATTTTCGGTTTTGCATGGTTTTGATCTACTTAAGTTGGATTTTTATGGGTTTTGATATTTTCTTGTGGAAGAGAATTCCATTCCATCCTGTTTGGAACTTTGGAAATCCGGATTTGGAGTTCGGATGGCCAAGTTGTGAGGTTTTGAAGTTTTGGAGCCATGAGAGCTTCTTCTCAGCCATGGAGAAGAAGATCCTTTCCCCTGCGTGCGTGTTTTTACGCGTACGCAGCTCCCTGCATGCGTGCTTTTGTGCGTACGCAGCTCTCCTGCGTGCGTGACTTTTTGCGTACGCAGCTCTCTGCGTGCGTGACTTTTCGCGTACGCTGCTCTCCTGCGTGCGTGACTTTTCGCGTACGCAGCTCTCTGCGTGCGTGACTTTTCGCATAGGCAGCTCTCTGCGTGCGTGACTTTTCGCGTACGCTGCTCTCCTGCGTGCGTGACTTTTCGCGTACGCAGCTCTCTCCGTGCGTGACTTTTTGCGTACGTTGCTCTCCTGCGTGCGTGACTTTTCGCATACGCAGCTCTCCTGCGTGCGTGACTTTTCGCGTACGCTGCTCTCCTGCATGCGTGACCTTTCGCATACGCAGCTCTCCTGCGTGCGTGTCTTGTGCGTACGCTGCACCCTGAACCCCTTGCTTAACCCATTGGCTCTTGGAGTTTTGGTCTTATTTCTTTAAGCTTGGCTCTTCTATAGCCCTGTATATTGATATTTTATTAGATATTTTACGCCCATTTTATATCCTTACGCCTTTTGTCATGAACTTGATTTTACTTAATATGTTTGGAATGACTATTTTATATGGCATGGTATGACAAGGAACCAGCATAACACGACAGTGACCCGTAGTGGTGCACTCCTGACATGACTAACCTGACATGATAGTGGCCCATCGTGGCACACACCTGACAAGTATCCTGACATGATTTATCTTGACGCTGTTGCGACGGCTAACTTAACTTGACCTGCCTTGACACCGTGGGTAGTTCTTTCTTGCTTGCTTGTTAAATCCACTTGTCCTGTCTTGCATCATGTCTAGAATGGAACTCCTGAGTACCACGGTCAGGAGTACCTACTAAAATGAATTAAGGTTAATAACTAGAATAACTCAGTAGTCATGAAGAGATGACACAGCTACAAGCAATCCCGTTACCTGGGCGCTCTTGGGATCTGTAGCCTGCCGTCGAGTAGGGCGCATTTCTAGCACACCGTCGCGTGTTGCACCCTCTAAGTCGCCTAAGGGTACATTTGTCTTCTGGGCGATGTACCCACCTGAATTCAACCCCTAATTTTCGACCTGGGTAACCTGGATGGTCTGCAGGGCTTGTGGTTGTGGAACAATCTCACTGCATCTTGTTAGTAATTAGGCATGTGATAACCCTAGTTAGTTAAAGTAATAAGCCGTAGTATCTGCTTAGCCGTGATTGATTGAATGAGGTATAACCAGTCTAGCCATGTCTTGATCCAGTACAAGATTGCTCCCTGTCTTGATTTCTTGTATTATTATCTTGCCGATAAATGGTAGGAAACCAAGTTCTGTTCAAATGAAGGGTTACAACCCCGGTCCTTGTTTGGTTTACGGGTTGTAACCTGGCTATCGGAATAGTTCCATGGTTATCTCGTCGTATATCATCCTGCCATATTTTCGTAATTTCTAGTTTTAATATTAGATTTTCTTGTGCTAATTGCTGGCTTTTGTTCTTATTTCGTGGCCCCCTTGTGGCACTTGCTCTTTCTAGAGTTGACCCAGCTGGTTTTGTGTGGCCAGATTTTGGAGCAGCTCCCGAGGATCTACCAAGCTTCCAGCCTAATGGTGGCGACTAGAAGGAACCCGGGCTACGAGTGGGTTTTCTATTTTGTTTCGCTCGCTCTATAGTAAAACTATTCTTTTGAGGCATTTAGCCGACGAGCACCTGTTAGCTCGATGCACTTTACTTACTGTCTGCATACGGGCTGTAAACATGATTAACAAATCCTAGGATTGATCATGTATGACTTAACTCTTGCTAGTCCTAACATTTTGTAATGACTAGCTTCATGATCAACTGAATATGTGATATTTGGGATGCCTTATTATTGTATATTTAATGATCATACATCTTGCGACCTTACTTACTTGCTTGTGATTGAGACATTAGGCTTGTTCATGACCATAAGAGACTGTTGGCTTGTAGTAAAACCTCATATTTTTAGACAGCCGTGACCGTATATCGAGGTGGTTTCCATTTTAATATACGTAGCTGGCTATGTCTGCCCCCGCTCTCCAGTATTCTGGTTCTGGGGCGTGACATGGTTTAAGTGGTGGCCCATACAGGTCTTGTCAATCAAGAAATATGAGGGTTTACCGAATAGATGTCTCAATCAGTATTCGCCCTTGATCTCCGCCCGTATTTTCAAATCCCTGAAATTCTTGCCCTGATTACCTGCTTACATCGTTGATCTGTCCTGGTCCTTCCTTATTGTTTCCCTGTGTCATCTTCCTCAGCGGTACTGTACCTGACCCTGTCGATCAGCAAGGAGGAGCACCTCCCATGGACCAGCAGCAACCTGGAGATCAAGTCCAGTATTCTGGAGTCGCTTCCAGAGTGATACCTACCGGAGGAGAGTCACCAGTTCGGCCCGTCCATCCCGTAGAGCCAGATAATGGTACCTTAGTAGGCCTCATCAGAACCTTGATAGCTTCCCAGGATCGTCGAAGCGACGCCCTGCACCAGACAGTTCAAGATGCTTTGACCCGAGGCGGACATCCAGGGAACCAGGCGGCCAACAGCTTCAAGCGCTTGAACCCTCCTATCTTCGACGGCAGCGAGGATGTGATTGCCGCGGATGCATGGCTTCAGGATACCGAGGTAATTCTGGAAGCAGCTAGGACACCCGAGAATGAGAAGGTGGCGGTGGTACGCCTGCAGTTGTTGGACTTGGATCGCAGTTGGTGGACGGCACAAGCCATGGGATTAGTAGCACCCATTGCTTGGACAGTATTTAGAGAGATTCCAGACGAAGTATTTCGATGCTGTGGCTCGGTACGACCTGCAGACCAGATTTACCAACTTGAAGCAAGAAGGCAGAACAATCGACAGTTATGCATCGGAGTTTTCTAGTCTCTGTAGGTTTGCCCCCACCTTGGTGGCGACCGAGTTTGATAGGGCCCAGTGGTTCCAGCAGGGACTGCATTTGGAGATCTTGTTGGCGGTTGAGCAGTTCGAGCACCAGACGTTCGATGCAGTCTTGAGAGCAGCTAGGAGGCATGAGTACACCTACCAAAGGATCGTGTGTAGGACCGAAAGTAGGAAGCGGTCCCACAGTCAGATGCACCAATCATCAGCTCCAGCCCCGGCAGCTAGGGGGTTGACCATTGGAACTCCGAGGTGGGCGGCCTCAGTAACGTCGGTTCAGTATTTGACCCCGACGTACCCGCAGCAGCAGAAGCAGAAGCAGACTTCCGCGATGGGATGTTCTCATTGCGGTACGCCAGGGCATGTGGTGGCAGACTGTCGCAGGGCGCAGGGATTGTGCCTAGCTTGTGGAGCAGCAGATCATAGGATAGGAGCTTGCCCGAATAGGGGTGGTTCATCAGCATCCAACCTTTCTAGCTCTTCGGTGAGAGGACCGGCCCCAGCACCAGTTCAGCAGCAGCAGTATCAGTCTTCGAGGCCCTTGCCGCCTCAGTCTCAGGCATTCCAGCAACAGCACCCCCAGCAGTATGCACAAGCCCAAGCTCAGACCCAGAATAGGCAGAGAGGTTTCCAGCAGAGGGGACCAGCAGCCAGAGGACAAGGTCAGGCCATGATGATGGCTATGGAAGAAGAAGTTGCACCAGGTGAGGTTGTGGCAGGTACTATTCTCGTCAATTCCTCTCCAGCGTCTGTATTATTTGATTCTGGTGCATCGCATTCATTTATGTCTGCACGATTCGCGACACGGATAGGATTGGAGCCCGAGTCATTATCAGTGAGGCTCAATATACTTACTGGTAATAGCCTTGTGGGAGTAGATCGAGTGTTTTCCTCGTGTCGGATCGTAGTTAGCGGTAGGGAGTTCTCCGCTAGATTCATAGAGTTTCCTATGGCAGACTATGATGTAGTCCTAGGCATGGATTTGTTGAGGAACCAATATGCTAGGATAGACTGCCATATTGGCAGAGTTGTCTTTAGTATCCCCGGCGAGCCAGAGTTTTTATTTTCCAGAGGCGCAGTGGAGCCATCTTCCCCAGCATTGTGGATGGCAGTAGCATCAGTGCAGTTACCCCGGATAGTTGAAGAGTTTCCAGATGTCTTTCCAGAGGAGCTTCCAGGGATGCCGCCGGAGCGGAAGATTGAGTTCACTATAGACTTGATTCCCGGGACAGCACCAGTATCAGAGCGAGTCTACAGGATGGCGCCTTCAGAGTTGGAAATTTTATACAAGATGATTGAAGAACTGAGGACCAAGGGATTCATCCGTGCAAGTGGATCGCCTTGGGGAGCCCCGATGCTTCTTGTAAAAAAGAAGGATGGTACGTCCAGGCTATGTGTTGATTATCGTACCTTGAATTCGGTGACAATCAAGAACAGATACCCTCTTTCGAGGATAGATGACTTGTTTGATCAGCTCAGAGGGGCTTCAGTGTTCTCGAAGATCGACTTGCGGTCGAGATACTACCAGATCAGAGTCAGAGAGCAGGACATCCTGAAGACAGCATTTAGATCGAGGTATGGACATTGGGAGTTCCTTGTTATGCCCTTTGGAGCGACCAATGTGCCGACCGTATTCATGGACCGCATGAATCGCATTTTCATGCCTTACTTGGATCAATTTATGATCGTGTTCCTAGATGACATCCTAGTCTATAGCAAGAGTGAAGCAGAGCATGAGCAGCATCTCAGAGTCGTCCTCCAGACGCTTATGAAGCATCAGTTGTACGCCAAGTTCAGTAAATGCGAGTTCTGGCTCGATCACATATCATACTTGGGTCACATCATTACCCGAGGAGGAGTGGAAGTGGATCCCCAGAAGATTGTGGCTATCGAGTCATGACCGGTACCCAGCTCAGTGGCAGAGGTTCGCAGCTTCCTTGGATTGGCCGGCTACTACCGGCGGTTCGTTTCAGATTTCGCAAAGATTTCAGCGCCGATGACCCAGTTGACCCACAAGGATGTGCCGTTTGTTTGGACAGCAGAGTGTCAGGAATCATTTGAGAAGTTGAAGCGAGGTTTGATAACGGCTCCCATTCTCACCCTTCCAGATGGGATCGAAGGATTCACAGTTTATTGCGATGCTTCAGGCAGAGGATTGGGGTGTGTCTTGATGCAGCATGGGAAGGTAATATCTTATGCGTCACGTCAACTACGTGATCATAAGAAGAGTTACCCGACCCACAACTTGGAATTGGCGGCGGTAGTGTTTGCTTTGAAGTTGTGGAGACACTACTTGTACGGAGATAGAGTGGAGATCTTTACTGATCATAAGAGCCTGAAGTATGTTTTCATCCAGAAGGACCTTAATATGCGGCAAAGAAGATGGCTCGAGCTACTGGTGGACTATGATGTGGATTTGCAGTATCATCCCGGGATGGCCAACGTTGTAGCAGATGCATTGAGCCGGAGAGCCGGAGTTTATTTCCTGACGGCACAACCAGAATTATTGGCAGACATTCAGAATATGGGAATTGAAGTGGTTCTTCCAACCAGCGTGGCATTGATGGCCAGCCTACAAGTTCAGTCCAGCATAGTTGAGAGGATCCGGATGGCGCAGTCTACAGATTCCAAGATCCAGCGACTCAGAGCAGAGTGTGAAGCAGGAAGAAGGCCAGAGTTATGTATCCATGAAGACGATACACTTCGGCACGGCACTCGTCTTTGTGTACCCAGTGGAGATATCAGATAGGAAGTTATGGCAGAAGCCCACAGTTCATAATATTCTATTCACCCGGGTGGTACGAAGATGTACCGTAATATTCGTCAGCATTTCTGGTGGAATGGCATGAAGAGGGAGGTAGCCCGGTTTGTCTCTCGGTGTTTGGTTTGCCAACAGGTTAAAGCTGAACATCAGAGGCCCACAGGACTTCTTCAACCCTTACCGATCCCAGAATGGAAATGGGAACATATAACCATGGATTTCGTGACTGGATTGCCCAGATCTCCAGCCGACAGAGATGCTATTTGGGTAATTGTGGACAGGCTTTCCAAGGTGGCACACTTTCTCCCATTCAAAGTTGGACAGTCAACGGCACAGTTAGCAGAGATATATCTCAGGCAGATCGTCAGGCTTCACGGTGTGCCAGTCAGCATCACCTCGGACAGGGATTCAAGATTCACATCGTACTTTTGGCGCAACTTGCATAAGAGTTTGGGGACTCGCCTTCAATTCAGCTCAGCTTATCACCCACAGACGGATGGTCAATCAGAGCGCACAATCCAGACCCTTGAAGATATGTTGAGATCCTGTACCCTTGACTTCGGTGGTTCCTTGGAGAATCATCTGCACCTGGTAGAATTCTTGTACAACAACAGTTATCAGGCCAGTATCCAGATGGCACCCTTCGAGGCTCTTTATGACAGAAAGTGCAGATTTTCGCTAGTATGGGACGATGTCGGAGAGAGGCAGATGCTCGAACCCGAATTGATTTCCCAGACGGTTGAAGTGGTCAGGAAGGTCAGAGATCACGTCCGAGGTGCCCAGGACCGCCAGCGCCATTGGGCCGATGCTCATCGGCGTCCCTTAGAATTTGCTGTCGGCGACCATGTATTTCTTAGGATCTCGCCTAACCGCGGCGTCATTCGTTTTGGCGTGCGGGGAAAGCTTAGTCCTAGGTATATAGGGCCGTTCGATATTCTAGAGCGAGTAGGAGATGTATCCTATCATCTCGCTCTTTCGCCGTCGCTAAGTGAGGTGCATGATGTATTCCATGTGTCCCAATTACGACGGTATATTCCGGACCCGAGCCACATCCTAGACCATTCGGAATTGGTTGTTGGTACCAACCTTTCGTATGAGGAGAGGCCCGTGTCTATATTGGACCGGAGGGAGAAGATACTCAAGAACAAGACTATTAAATTAGTCCGTGTTGCTTGGGGTCATCACTCTCTAGGTGAGTCAACGTGGGAGCGTGAGGACGACATCCGATCGCGATATCCCTACCTGTTTGACTCGTGAGGTATAATGTCTTTCTTATGCCTTACGTTTTCCCTTCCTTACTTGCATTGTATGATTGTATGATTGAACTGCTTAGTATAACTTGCCTGTGCTTAATATGACTTGTCGTGACAATCTCTAGCTCCTTGATTAAATTCCGAGGACGGAATTCTTTTAAGGTGGGTAGAGTTGTCACCCTCATTTCCCGTATTTTTCGTATTTCATATTTATACTCGTATCTGGATTTTGGCATGTATTTTTTATTTTTCTTAACTTGTGGAATTTCGGTATTTCTCGTATTTTGGGTTTTGCCATGGCTCGGTTTTAATTGGTTGGGTTTGGTTTGGGTTGGTTTAATATGTATTGGTACACCTTAGCCTATGCTCCACCCTCAACACACCACAT
Source organism: Iris pallida (assembly GCA_029216955.1). NCBI lineage: Eukaryota > Viridiplantae > Streptophyta > Magnoliopsida > Asparagales > Iridaceae > Iris > Iris pallida. The sequence continues at coordinate 83,162 of JANAVB010005896.1, forward strand.
CCCACCCTCTTTAAAACTCTACCAACTTTTTCTCTCTCCTCATAAACCTCCATTAATTTCTTCTTCTCCTTCCTCTACACAACACTCTTCTCCTTCCTCCACACAACACCCATCCATAGGCAAGTGCACCTTGCCACCACATGAGAACCCTCTTTTATTTGTCCATTTGCTAGATTAGGACATGGTGATCAACATTAGAACTTAGCATTTTGTGATTTGGACTCTCCATTGTTCTAGATCTAAGTTTTTCCTATTTTTGGTTTTGCATGGTTTTGATCTACTTAAGTTGGATTTTTATGGGTTTTGATGTTTCCTTGTGGAAGAGAATTCCATTACACCCTGTTTGGAACTTTGGAAATCCGAATTTGGAGTTCGGATGGCCAAGTTGTGAGGTTTTGAAGTTTTGGAGCCATGAGAGCTTCTTCTCAGCCATGGAGAAGAAGATCCTTTCCCCTGCGTGCGTGTTTTTACGCATACGCAGCTCCCTGCGTGCGTGCTTTTGTGCGTACGCAGCTCTCCCGCGTGTGTGACTTTTCGCGTACGCAGCTCTCTGCGTGCGTGACTTTTCGCGTACGCTGCTCTCCTGCGTGCGTGACTTTTTGCGTACGCAGCTCTCTACGTGCGTGACTTTTCGCATACGCAGCTCTCTGCGTGCGTGACTTTTCGCGTACGCTGCTCTCCTGCGTGCGTGACTTTTCGCGTACGCAGCTCTCTGCGTGCGTGACTTTTCGCGTACGCTGCTCTCCTGCGTGCGTTACTTTTCGCATACGCAGCTCTCCTGCGTGCGTGACTTTTTGCGTACGCTGCTCTCCTGCGTGCGTGACCTTTCGCATACGCAGCTCTCCTGCGTGCGTGTCTTGTGCGTACGCTGCACCCTGAACCCCTTGCTTAACCCATTGGCTCTTGGAGTTTTGGTCTTATTTCTTTAAGCTTGGCTCTTCTATAGCCCTGTATATTGATATTTTATTAGATATTTTACGCCCATTTTATATCCTTACGCCTTTTGTCATGAACTTGATTTTACTTAATATGTTTGGAATGACTATTGTACATGGCATGGTATGACAAGAAACTAGCATAACACGACAGTGACCCGTAGTGGTGCACTCCTGACATGACCAACCTGACATGATAGTGGCCCGTCGTGGCGCACTCCTGACAAGTACCCTGACATGATTTATCTTGACGCTGTTGCGACGGCTAACTTAACTTGACCTGCCTTGACACCGTGGGTAGTTCTTTCTTGCTTACTTGTTAAATCCACTTGTCCTGTCTTACATCATGTCTAGGATGGAACTCCTGAGTACCACGGTCAGGAGTACCTACTAAAATGAATTAAGGTTAATAACTAGAATAACTCAGTAGTCATGAAGAGATGACACAGCTACAGGAAATCCTGTTACCTGGGCGCTCTCGGGATCTGTAGCCTGCCGTCGAGTAGGGCACATTTCCAGCACACCGTTCCGTGTTGCACCCTCTAAGTCACCTGAGGGTACATTTGTCTTCTGGGCGATGTACCCACCTGAATTCAACCCCTAATTTTCGACCTGGGTAACCTGGATGGTCTGCAGGGCTTGTGGCTGTGGAACAATCTCACTGCATCTTGTTAGTAATTAGGCCTGTGATAACCCTAGTTAGTTAAAGTAATAAGCCGTAGTATCTGCTTGGCTGTGATTGATTGAATGAGGTATAACTAGTCTAGCCATGTCTTGATCCAGTACAAGATTGCTCCCTGTCTTGATTTCTTGCATTATTATCTTGCCGATAAATGGTGGGAAACCAAGTTCTGTTCAAATGAAGGGTTACAACCCCGGTCCTTGTTTGGTTTACGGGTTGTAACCTGGCTATCGGAATAGTTCTATGGTTATCTCGTCGTATATCATCCTGCCATGTTTTCGTAATTTTTAGTTTTAATATTAGATTTTCTTGTACTAATTGCTGACTTTTGTTCTTATTTCGTAGCCCCCTTGTGGCACTTGCTCTTTCTGGGGTTGACCCAGCTGGTTTTGTGTGGCCAGATTTCGGAGCAGCTCCCGAGGATCTACCAAGCTTCTAGCCTAATGGTGGCGACTAGAAGGAACCCGGGCTACGAGTGGGTTTTCTATTTTGTTTCGCTCACTCTATTGTAAAACTATTCTTTTGAGGCGTTTAGCCGACGAGCACCTGTTAGCTCGATGCACTTTACTTACTATCTGCCTACGGGCTGTAAACATGATTAACAAATCCTAGGGTTGATCATGTATGACTTAACTCTTGCTAGTCCTAACATTTTGTAATGACTAGCTTCATGATCAGCTGAATATGTGATATTTGGGACGCCTTATTATTGTATATTTAATGATCATACATCTTGCGACCTTACTTACTTGCTTGTGATTGAGACATTAGGCTTGTTCATGATCATAAGAGACTGTTGGCTTGTAGTAAACCCTCATATTTCTAGACAGCCGTGACCGTATATCGAGGTGGTTTCCATTTCAATATACGTAGCTGGCTATGTCTGCCCCCGCTCTCTAGTATTCTGGTTCTGGGGCTTGACAATTAGCAACGAATATTAATGTTGCTAATTAGCAACGTCTCGTCTGCAAACGTCGCTATCCCCTAAAACAGTAGTGACGTGGTTACATCGCAAATATACGTTGCCATGGCGACGAATTGTGACGTATCCGGTGTTAGCGATTCAGATATACGCGACAAGGAGAATTCGTCACTAATATCGTTGCTGAACTAAATTAGCGACGTATTTTTCCTATTTAGCGACGTTTGATGACGTCGCTAAGGTGACTTATTTTGGTAGTGCAAAAGGCCTAGGTTATAGACAACAAATAATTATGATGGCCTATCCATATTTACAACAATCTCATTATTCTTCCTAAACCAAAAGCGTAGGCTAAATACTTCCTTAATGCTGGAAACATGATGTGACCAGAACCGGAGTTGGTCCATGAGGTGCGATATTGAATTGGGCCCATATGCTTCAAAAGAGAATTCTAATGTAAGGCTTGAACCAATCCCAATTATCTACACCACATGATCCCACCTCCTAACCAATGTGGGACTAAATTACCAACTCCATTGTCACCCCACATTTGAGCGCTCAACCGGAAACGAGATACAACCCAACACTTAAATCGACAGAAAATATATTTTGTAGAAAATACTAAGTACCATATTAAAAATATAAATTTATGGAGAAACAGAGGATAATCCTATCTGCGCAAATCAATTCCAATATAAATATTTGGAATGAGTGTGAAAAATAAAAGCATGTAATGTTATTAGGATCTAAACACTTTTCGATTATAATTTTGCTGAAAGAAAATAATCTCTCTATCTTTTTTTCCAGCTAGTCGGTTTACCTACCTCGCCTATCGAGTGTATGACATGAACTGACCTTTACCTTCCTTCATGTACCTAATGTATGAGATGTGATATCAGTTTTTCGAGTATGGAGTTCATGTAGGTGTTCGACATAACAAAAGGTTGAACAAACTTTTTGGTTTATTGAACGTATAAGGTATCTGTGTACAAAGAAGGAAGTCCTAAATATGATATTCTAAGTACAGGAAGAAGAGGTTTCTGGAAAAGTGTGATGATAGAGATCGAGCACTGCAGCGGCTCCTTTACTCCGTTGACGATCTGCCGACGAATCAACCTTGCTATGGCTCTCTATCGCCTTTGATGGGACTCTAGGGTCACCGATCAAGAGGTTATCTAGATGAGAAGATTTCTTGAAGTTGGTTGGTTGGTTCTTTGGTTGATAGGTGGATGAGGGTGGTCGACTCTTCGTGGATGGAGATTGCTGCTCCTTTGAAGATTATCGATTGTCAATGTTCCCTCTGTCTTTTGATGCTTTGGTGGAAGAAGAACTCCTTCTATTTATAGAGAATCGAACATATGCGATGTGTATTAGGGTTCATGAGATATGAAAGAATCTGTCGTCATTGCACGGGGCGGGCTTCTGCGGCGTTGAAATGAGTCGACATCAAGATTTTCCTCAAATGAGATCTCTGGTGGTTATAAACATAACCGAAGGAGGTAACACATGGCGCATGCCGATTTGCTTGCTCGGATACAACCAAGTAAATCTTGGGATTTCATCCTAGATTTGGTGTCTAATTGATCATCGTTTAAGATTTAAATCAATCTGATATGATATCAATCATGATTTAATCCCAATCTTCTCTGCAAGAGGCAGTTTAAATAAACCAATTGGGGTGGACCTGTGCTTCCTGTGCCTCTGGTGAGGACTAAGTGTTGCTGCACTTCTGGGGAGACGAGTAGACCGTGCTTCTAGAGACGACGAAACCTCTGTGCTTTCAGGCGACGAGTGGACTTGGCTACGAATAACGACGAGACTTCTGTGCCTATAAAGAAACTTACAAAGCTGTGTTTCGGGCTACCAGAGTCACTGTACAGTAGGCGACAAGTAGGCTTGTACTTCAGGTTGGCGAGATTACTATGCTTTTGGAGCGACAGGTTGACTTGCTTTGGTTGCGATAGGAGTTCCCATGTCTCTTGTAGAGAAGTGACTTAAGCTTCTGATCCGGAGCAGATGACTGCACCGTAGTATAGAGCCTAAAAATCAAGTTGCGCCATGTTTTTATTACCCATCAATCAAGTTGCGCCCCAGAAATCAAGTTGCGCCACTGTTTTGAAGCTTAAAGGATCAAACTGTGCCACTGATTAGGTTATGCCTGACAACAGACTGCGCCCAAATCATATTGTGCCCAAGCCTACGAGGCATCTGACATTAATTGCCATCATTGCCTGACAGCACTGACAGCTGACAGCACAATAAACGACAAAAATCTATTCGAATCCATCAAAGCGTGCCGCTCGAGAAGATTTGGTTGACAGCTGTCTTGCACACCCTGTAAGTTGCGCCTAGGCGTAATCTGAATAAATTCCTAAGTTGCGCCTAGGCGCAATCTGAACAAATTCTCCTTATCCATTCAAATACTGCCATGTGCCTATACACTGAGTTGTGTTTAGGCACAACCCAATCAGGCACAGTTTGACTTGTTGACTGAAGCTCGTACAACCTGATAAAGTTGAGATAACTTACATTCTAAAGCAGGATGACGTGGCGCACATGCCACTAATCTCTTAAAATGTGTCACATGATGCCACGTGTCTAAATACAGTTAGTACACGATTGTGTAACTGAATGGAAGTTGGCACAACATAAGGTTGGTGCAACCCAAAGCGGCGCAGTTCATTCTCGCGCACATCAGAATAAATGCTAAAATAGTTATTTCCAGAACTCTATAAATAGAGTTTCCAATCATTATCAATTCATCACAGAGATCAAGTACTCTTGCTAAATTTTTGCTGCATTCTCCAGAGGCTCTAGTCTTCAAGTTCACATAGTCCAAAGGATAAAGTGATCGTCTTCTGATCAGATTCCTACAGTTGTACTTCCCCAAAATTCAATTTTACTTTTGTACTCTTTTTGTAAGTTTGTTATAAACTTTTTATTTTTGCAAACAAAATGGTGACTCTGCTCTGGACGTCTTTCTTCTCCGATGAGAAGGTGACAACTCAATGTGATGCTGCGTCGATCGGCAAGACGCAGAAGACTCTGGTTGTGTAAGTTAACTAGACAGCCTATGAAGATATGATCAATAAGAAGAGCAACAAGAGCACTGTGGCTATCACCAAGAACAAAACTGTGTGGACTCCTAAGTCTTCTACAGTTGCTGTTGCTCAGGCTTAACCTGCCTCTGTTGTCCAGGCACAATCTGTCTCTGTGGCTCAGGCGCAGTCTGCTTCTGCTGCCCGTGCGCAGTCCACTCTTCCTGTTCATGTTGCCCGCGTGCAACTTACTCTCACTGCTGCCCGTACGTAGTCTACTCTTCCTGCTGCCAAGGCGCAGTCCACTACTCCCTTTACTACAAAGGCGCTGTCCACTACTCCCTTTGCTGCCAAGGCGCAGTCTGTTCATGCTGCTGCCAAGGCACAGTCTACTCATGCTGCCAAGGCACAACCTGTTGCTAGGGTGCAACCAGTAGCCCATATGGCTATGGCGCAACCCAAGCAATCAGTTGTCCAGGCGCAGTCTGCTCACTATACTGCTCTGGCGCAACCCAAAGGATCTAGTCTTTTGGCTATTCCTTCCTCCAATTCTTCAGTTGAGAAACAATGTTCTAGTGCCAAAACTAGACAGAACAAAGGGAAGGGCCTTGTTACACTTCCTCAACTGGCACAACCTGTGCCTAAGATGGTCCCACAACAAAACAGAGGAAAACGTTTTTTAGCTAACCCTCCACAAAATAAAGTAAAGCACCCTGTGGCCTTTTCTCAAACTTCCCTAATCTATGACTCAAAGGAAGATGTATCAGATTCTATTCCCTTAAACATAGGTCTTCAAATCTCTGCTAGGGGAAAGAATACTGATCAAAGAGGCATTTTGCCTACCCCTATGGGGACTGCTCAAGATCTTCCAACCTTGCAGATCTCAAGATCCAAGCAAGGAAAATTGACGGTATCTCAAACAGAGGTGTTTGCAAAAACAAAAATTTTATTCCAAACTTGTAAAAGAATAGTGCAAAGTACAATAAATTCTGGTGAATTACAACTGTAGGAATCTGATCAGAAGATGATCACTCTATCCCTTGGACTATATGAACTTGAAGATTATAGCCTCTGGAGAATGCAGCAGCAATTTTTGTAAGAGTTCTTGATCTCTGTGCGTATGTATCTGATGCTTTCACAATGATTGGAAACTCTATTTATAGAGTTTAGGAAATAACTATTTTAGCAGTTATTCTGATGTGCGCAAAGCTGGATTACGCCATACTGGGTTGTGCCAACCTCCTGTTATGCCAACTTTTATTCGGTTATAAGTCGTGTACTAACTGTATTTAGACACGTGGCATCATGTGATTGAGATGCGCGTGGTCGTGTACAAGATAGTAGATACGTCTTGAGAGATTAGTGGTATGTGCACCACATCATCCTGCTTTAGAAATGAAAATTGTCTCAACTTTATCAGGTTGCACGAACTTCAGTCAAGGAGTAAAACTGCGCCTGATTGAGCCGCGCCTAGACACATGGCAGCTTTTGAGCAGAAGTCATTCAGATTGCGCCTTGTCCCAACTAAAGATTTTGTCTGGATTGTGCCTAGGCGCAACTGACAAAGTGTACAAGACAGCTGTCAACCAACTCCCTCGAGCAGCACAATTCACGGGATTCGAAGAGATTTTTCTCGTTCACTGTGGTGTCAGTTGTCAGTGTTGTCAGGTAATGATGGCTATTAAATGTCAGACGCCACGTAGATTTTGGCGCAATAGGACTGGGCGCAGTTTGATATATGGCGTAACCTGTTCAGCGGCACAGTTCATTCTCTGGGCTTCATATTAGTGGCGCAACCTGATTTTTGGGGCGCAACTTGATCACTGGTTAGTAGATTCATGGTGCAACTTGATTTTTAGGTCCTACAAGACCCCCTTCAAAGTTTTCAAAACTTAAAAACCATTTCAAAGTTTTGAAATACTTTGAATTTATAAAAGTTTTGACTGAGTCAAGTTGCGCCAGTCTTTTGCCTGGTTATCACAATTAAATTTTTTTTCTCGAAAACACTCAATCTCCTCTTCGTCTTCTCGAGTTTTATTGATAATTTTCAGTTTCCCATAAGGAATATGAAGAGTCAATTTAGTGATATATATGTAGGGGCTGATTTTCATACTTTATTCTTCCCTTCTGTGATGGCGCGCGTCTAAGAAGGAGATGGAGCCAATGCTGTCACCAAAAACAAGTCTCCTGAAGTGAAACCCGACGTTATACCTTCGACTTATTTGTTGGAGGCTGACCCAGCACTGAGGGCGACGAACTTTCTAGACTGCTTCGGGTTAACCCCAACTGTCCTTAATCGCTCGAGTGGTGGGCCATCCTCTGAAGAGCGTGGCAATTCGGAGGGATTCCTCAACCTAATGCGTCGCTCGGGAATCCGTAACATGCAAGAACTAGACGCCTCTCTTCATCAGGCCGATAAAGACAAGAAAATGGAATAATGTTTGTATTCTTTTTTTTGTGTGTCCTTGTCTGTAGGGGTCCACCCAACTTTTATGAAATCTAAAATTTCTGATACATTGTGTGGCTGTGATTTCAAATAGTGCACGTAGATGCGTTCTTTCAGCTGATTCAAACGCTTACTGTTTCGTTGAGGGACACATGGCAGTCATCACATGGCTTCCATCACCTATTGTTTAGTTCTTTTCCAAAAATAGGCTCCTAGAATGACGCGCCTGTTTCATCTTTAACCCTTTTAAAAGGACATCCAGAAAAGAAAGAGCCATTCATACTTTCTCAAAACAAATGATTTCACACAAGGTTTTACTATTTGTAAGTTCACTTGCGCCACTTCGTCCCGATGCTACTGTGCCTTCAGAAATTGGTAAGTCTCAACAAAGGATCAATAGTATATATATCTTTTTTTCTTTTGTGCCACTTTTGAAGATAGATACTGATCTGTATGTTATAGACTTCGTTGATATGTGCTAACTATTTCTGATAATAGGCACGCACTATGGTCCAGTGCTTAGCTTTAATTAGAGGCGCGCACTGCTGATATGTGCCTGTTGATCAGTATGCTGTTTTGACACGAGCTTGTTTATCAGCGCATACTGCTAAGATGCGCCTGTGTTTATGAGAATAGGCGCACACTGTTGATGCGTCTGAGCTTTTGATAGATCTGACTTTTCTTTCTTTGTTCATATTTGCAGAAGTTCGGTTGGCAAGCTTCTTCAAAATTAGCATTGGTGACCTGGACACTATGGAGAACATTCTTCTGATACTCACATCAGATAGCTCAGGACTCTCCGTGTTCCAGAAGGGTCTTCCTCAGATGGTAGGAAGAGCCTATACACATGAGAGTTGGATGGTGGAGAGACAGAATTAGGAATCGTATCACAAGGGTGATCTCGTTCCTATTTCCTCTGGCGGGCCGTCTTCTCTCCACCAGTTGTATTGACAGCAGCTCATCTTTGGGCTGCTGTACTCTGTGGTTCTTCTCTCGTATTTTTAAGAGAAGACCAGAGTTGATTCCATTATCTGGCTCGTTGCTTCAGGTTGAGACGACAAGGAACTGGTACCAACAAATAAGAAGATCCAAAGATGTAATAGACCTTCATGTTATATTTAGAATGAAAATTCGAGATGTAATAGATTTTCATTAAGATGTATCTATGTTTTTTAAAGAAGGAATAAAGAATGATTTTCTCTTCTTTTATGATCTGATTTTGATGTGGTGATAAGGAAAATAGAATTAAGGAGAAATGTGGAGATGACAAGTTGCCAGTGTAAATACAGAATTTTGAAGTATAGAGAATGCGAACTCTCATTTAGAAAAAGTGAACAGTCACTTCAATTCTCGAGATAAAGACACTGAACAATTACTGCAACTTTCGAGAAAGAGAATAAATGAATGAACCATCATGTCCATTTTTTGAAGAAAGGAAAATGAATGAACAGTTAGAAATGAACGAACAGTTATAAATGAACGAACAGTTGGGTTTCTTTCAAAAAGTCGCATCGGTTCTCGATGTTGACTGTCTAATTGTTCTGTCTATAAATAAAACAAAATTTTCGTAGATATCATCACTTTCTTTCCTTTCTGTACAAAATGACTTCCAAAGATTTTCTCACTCCGAAGATTGAAGGAGAGACCGAGACGCCTCCTCCTGAGCCTCCAGTGCCTCCTCAGAAAGAAAGGGATGAAGGTTCAACTGCTTCTGCACTAGGAGAGGACTTGATTTCCAAGCTAGTGGAGCCTGGAAAGACTGCCGAAGAAGAGGCATTGAGGATGGCTGCCTGCAAGTTTTTTGTGAGTTCAGACAATGAGATGTTTGAACTGTTGGCAAACTATGTATTTAATCATGAAGGATTAGGGCCTCCTCCCCGTCCTTAATATTTATGTAATTCCATGAACAAAATAAACTTTATTTATATCATGTTTCTGAAATAAAGTACTTTTTGTCTTTATACATAATATTTCTTGAGAAACTTGCGATTGATAGGCATCATAGCAACTCTGCCATCCATATCTGTTAATTGATAGGCTCCATTTGAGAAAACTTTGTTTACTACATACAGCCCTTCCCATTTTGCTTCAAACTTTTCTTTGCTCATATGTGTCATAGTCATATGACGTCTGACTGTAAGGACTAACTCGCCTTCCTGAAATGTTCGCACTCTGACTTTGCGATTGAAAGCTTTAGAAATCTGGGCTTGATAAAGTTCGATGTGCTGTTGAGCTAATAACCTTTTCTCGTCGAGCGCCTCTAATTTTTGAAGCCGAAGACGATCATTATTTTTTGTAGTAAGCTCGTTAGCAATAGCGATTCTCAATAATGGAATCTGAATTTCCAGAGGCAGAACAACTTCACATCCATATACTAGAGAAAAAGGTGTGCAGCCTGTGGGATTACGGACAGTAGTGCAATATACCCATAGACATTCTCCAAGTTTATTACTCTAATTATGTTTGTTGATAGAGACAAACTTTTTGAGGAGTTTGATAATGGTCTTGTTGAATGCTTCAGCCAACCCGTTAGCCGCAGGATTATAGGCCGTAGAGGCAACATTATTGATTCTGTTGTCATCACATAACCTATTAAACTTTTGGCTGATAAATTGTGGCCCATTATCATGGGCGAGGGACACCAAATCTGTATATCAGATGATGTTTGATAAAGTTGATGACACTACTCGTTTTAACTTCAGCCAAAGGTATGGCTTCTACCCACTTAGAAAAATAATCGATTATAGCCAAAATGAACCGATGCCATTTAGATGAAGGAGGATTGATAGGGCCAATTATATCCATGCCCCAAGCTTCGAAAGGCCATGAGGCAACAGTCGGATGAAGAAATTCCGACGGTTGATGGATGAAATTTGCATAAATTTGACATGCACGACATTTTCTTGCATAGTCAATAGCATCTGATACCATAGAGGGCCAGTAGTAGCCCATACGTCGAATACGATCCTATAATTTAGGACCAGGCTGATGTGCTCCACAAACACCATCATGAGCTTCACATAATATTTGCTTTGCTTCATCACCAGCGAGACACCTCAAGAGTAATCCATCAAAAGTTCTTCGATAGAGAATTTTAGTAGTGTGATTATAATAGAATCGAAGCGATCGGCGACGGATACTTGTAGCTTCCTTAGGATCTTCTGGCAATATGTCATGTACTGTAAAATCAATGAAAGGTGCTCTCCAGTCCTCGCAAGTGATATTGACTTCAGTTAGATTGCTAAATTCAATGTTGTGGTTGTTTTCGACACAAAATAGTTCTCTATTAGAGATAACAACCATCTGTTGTCTTTTGACTGGAACCGCCAATACTGCAGCTAGGTTAGCTAAGGCATCAGCTTCCGTATTACATACACGACGTACATGTTCAATGAAGAAACCTTTGAACGAAGAAGCTATTCTGATTGCTGCTTTATGGTATGGCACCAGATCTTGATGTCGAACTTCATATATGCCTCTAACCTGATTAACAATCAGCTTAGAGTCGCCATATACTTCGAGATATTCGATATCCAGTTGTTTGGCTAATTGGAGTCCGATGAGCAAGGTATTATATTTTGCCATATTGTTAAAGCACAATTCGTCTAAAGAATAAGCCCTTTGAATAGCTAATCCATCGGATGAAACGAGAACAATTTCCACTCCAGCCACAAGGGTACCTCCAGGTCCAATTCTAGAAGCTCCATCAAAGAACAACCTTCAGGTAGAAAATTCTTCTGAGATCATATTTGATTCCAATGTTTCGTCAGGAATCTCATCATAGAGTTTAGATGTCTCAGGGACAGGATGAGCTGCTAAAAAGTCAGCAAGTGCTTGGCCTTTCACAGACTTTTGAGGAACATAAACCATATCATATTGTGCTAATAATATGGCCCATGTGGCAAGCCTAGAATTGAGTGTACTTGGCTTCTTCATTAAGACTCGAAGAGGATTAACTCGGGATATGACATGAATTGTTTGGCCTATAATATAATGTCTTGTCTTCTGAACAGCAAACATAAAGGCTAAACATTTATTCTCCACCGGACTATAACGATGTTCAGCTCCAATCATCGTTCGGCTAAGATAGTAGATGGCTTGTTCATGACCTTCCTTCTTCTTTTGAGCTAGCAAAGCTCCCAATGAATGATCCATTGCTCGGACATACATTAAGAAAGGTATTCCTGAGATCGGTGGTACAAGAACCGGTGGACTCACTAAATACCACTTTATGTCATCAAATGCTCGTTGACATTCTTCCGTCCAAATGAAAAATACACCTTTCTTCATTAATTGAGTAAATGGTCTGCAACGTCCAGATAAATTTGAAATGAACTGCCTGATGTACGCAAGTTGACCTTGGAATCCTCCTAGCTCTTTTAGGTTGTGTGGATGACGCATCTCTTGAATGGCTTTCATCTTCTCGGGATCAACGTGTATACCCTTAGAGGTAATGACGAAGCCGAGAAACTTACCACTAGAGACACCCAAGAAAGACTTGGTGGGGTTCATTTTGAGTTGATACTGGCGCATTAGATTGAAGATGGTTCTTAAATCTTGAATGTGATCTTCCTTGAGACGACTTTTGACAGCAATATCGTCAACATAGCATTCGACAGTCTTTCGCAGATGATCTCGAAAGATAGTACTCATAGCCCGCTGGTAGGTTGCACCTGTGTTCTCTAGACCAAATGGCATGACTGTATAACAGTACACTCTACTAGGAGTACGAAATAAAGTATGTTTCTCATCTTCAGGATTCTTCCGGATTTGATTATATCCAGAAAACCCATCCATGAAAGAAATTTGTTCGAATCCACATGTATTGTCGATCATGACATCAGTAATTGGGAGAGGAAATTCATCTTTAGGGCAAGCATCATTGAGATCCCGAAAGTCTATGCAAACTTGAACCTTTCCGGTCTTCTTCAGGACTGGGACGACGTTGGCTACCCAGTCAGGATGCTGTTCTTCTCTGATAAAACTGCAAGCTATAAACTTTTTGACTTCATCATCAATTGCATCCATCATTTAAGGCTTGAATCGTCATTGTTGTTGTTTGACCGGCTTGGCATTCGACAAGATATTAAGCTTGTGAGTTGCAATTTGAGGATCTAATCCTAACATATCTTCATAACTCCAGGCGAAGACATCAATATATTCATGACTAAGGTGAATTAATTCTTGTTTATCATCCTCTGGAAGATTTTTGCTAATGAAGATTGGTCGTGATACGCCCTTCTCTCCAATATCGATCTGGACTAGTTGATCCTCAGTAGGTGGTTCTCGTTGTTCAAAATGATGTTTCCACTGATTGTCCATCTTTTGTGCCCAAGGGTCCACTTCAGGAGCTTCTTCAATGTCATCTTTATCATCTTCCGAAAATTCGGCAGACACCATATTAGAAGATACTATCACTCTATGAACATGACCAATACTGGTTTCATAATCCTATGAAATAGAATCAGAAGAGTTTGACCGTTCTTCTTCATCAGATTCAGAAGGTTCTGGAGTTGGGAGTGGTGAAGCATAACCTAGTTCCCATTTTGTTTTACTGTGGTATTGTTGTGATTTTTCTTTTGGAACAGAAATACGAAGAGGAGTTCACCTCCCTTTACCGTTGTTGAGGCCAGTTTTGAAATTATAGCCCATTTTGCGGATGATTGCTTTGGATTGCAGACTATAGCGACGTAATTGTAGCCTTCTTGAATCATCTCTATTATCGTTATAGAGCATAATTTTTGTTTCCTCTCTTTCATTGAAGAATATAGGCTTTTCGTCTTTCTTTCGAGACGGTACTAAGAAGTACGACTCTTATATTGAATCCAGTGATACCACATTTCGCAGAGATGATACGACTTCTATTGTAAGTGGTTTAAAGCTATCTAGCATATCCAAATAACACTGAGTATAGTAAGAGACATCAGTATACTGTAAAGGAGATGCTTTATTGATTTTATACCATCATTTACAACAGGGACTTTAGCCTTAGCAGGCTTAGTCAGATTGATTACAAGAGGTGGAGAAGAAGAACGAGAAGGAGGAGGGGGCTTCTTACGACGAAGATCGATTACAAGCGGCTCAGAAGAGGTGAGCTCCCTTTGTTCCCGACTATCACCCTTGGGCTGCTTCTCATAGGAAGGAAGATAGATAGTCAGTAGTTTGGAAGATTGAGGACAAGAGGTGCGTCCTTTGACCGGAATCACTATAGTATCATTCGGTACACTTTTCTGTTCTTCATCTGTGTCCATTGCCAGTACCACCTTCATGAATTCCTTCTTGTACATGCGAGAATCGTTGTAGTATGCTTCACTCATTTGAAAGGATTCAGATCTGCAACCTCTTTTTGGACTTCTCCATTACCATCCATATATTTGAAACATTGGTGGAGAGTAGAAGGTACAATATTATGTTCATGGAGGAATGGCCTTCCCAATAAAGCGTTGTATGAGCCATGATTGTCAATAACATAGAAAGTTACCTTTGTACGAAGATTTCCAATTTAAAGTTTTAGGCGTATCTTCCCCAAAGGTTCACTTCTTCCTTGATTGAACCCCAAGATGGTAGTGATAGTTATAGAAAGGTTATGCACTGGGATCTTCAAAGCATCCAGAAAAGACTTTGGCATGATGCTAAGTGCGGACCCTGGGTCAATCAGAATGCGATCGACTTTCATGGTGTCCACATATCCCGTAAAATAGAGAGGACGATCATGACGATTATCTTCTAATAACATGTCATCTTGTGTAAAAGTAATGTTGGGCTTTAGTTCGAATACACTATGATAATGTTCACAGCTGACTGGCTCCTTTTTAGGCTTCTTGAGAAGAGTAAGATAAGCGTCAGCCTGCATCAAGGCTTCGTTTAACGTCTCTCAAGTTTCTTTTGAGAGACGTAAGAGTTCAAAGATTGATAATCTTGCTGGAGTATTGGCCAATTGAGCCAATATGTCAAAATTGTAAGGCTTTTCAAGTCCAAGAGATGAGGACTTCTTCAGTGCTTTGTCAAAGCGAACAGGTTGCTTTCCCTTGTCTGTTGATGTTAGTTTAGGAGGAGATGGTTCGACTACCGACGGGGATGTAGATGGTATATTCTCGCCAGGAGAAGATGATGTAAGAGCATCATCAAGAGATGGAGCAGGATTCTCTTGATTTTTGAAATATTCCCGAAGATAGGGTTTTCCAGATCTAGTGCCCATTAGAATTTCTTCTTCGGTTACTGGCTCAAAGGATACCATATTACAGCTTTTAGATTTGGAATTGGTGTGCTTGTTTTGCTTAGAAGAGGAAGGTGTTTCAAACTCTGCTACCAGATCTGGATGAATCCACATGATCTCTCCTCTGTCAGTCGATAGTGGAATAAGACCTTCATTCTGAGGAGGTGGGAGATTCACGATCTCAAGAGTAGTCCTTGAAATGGGGACAACACCATCTTATACAAGTTGTGGTGGAAAGTCACCGAATTGTAGATAAACCACATTATCAGTCACCGTTTTCTCGTCCTACTGAAGAGTAATTACTCCAGAATTGACCAACTCCTGGATTTTATCCTTGAGCACATAACATGCACTGGTTGGATGCCCTATAAATCTGTGATAAATACAGTATTTAGGGCGATTGGTTTTACCCACTTCTTCTGGCCGTTTTGCCTTTGGAAGTTGAAGCTTATTGATTTTGATCAAGCAATCGAAGATGCTCAAAGTATCACCTTCATCGAAAGAATATTCTTCCTTTGGACGAGTTGTCTTCTGTGGTGGTGCTGATGGAGTGGGTGCTGTCTGAGTGACGTTGATAGCCAAAGACTCCTTGTCCTTGAGATTGATGGCCAATATTTCTTTATTCTTGCGGTTATTCTGGCGATTATTACCCCCGGGTGTGGAATGTTCATCTTGGTTAGGATGAGTCATTTGGAATCCTAACTGCTTGAACTTTTCGGCACTAACCTCCACTGTCTTTGCATTTACAATAAAAGAAGGCCAATCCTGGAATTGTGTAGATCCTGTCCACATACTGATAATAGGCAACAAGTTTGATTTGTAAGTGTCTATTGTTACAGCAGATAGAGTTCTTAAAGGCATTTTGAGTGCCTCTCGGCGAAATCTTTCAATAAAACTCTCTATAGATTCATTGTGCCTCTGTTTAAACTTAATAAGGGCATACATCGTCATGTCATTGACTTCTTCGTAAAACCATTCCAAGAACATTTGCTTGAAACCAGCAAAAGAAGTGATACAGCCATCAGGCAAGCTACGATCCCAGTCGTATGCTGCGCCAGCTAAACAACCGACGAACACTCTGGTAAGGAGAGCATCATTTGGCTGTAATTGATCAGTCATCACCTCAAAATGATTGATGTACTGACTTGGAGAGGTACTGCCATCAAACATCATAATGGTGGAAAGCTTGTATTTAGGAGGAAATAGAACTTCCTTCCATTCTGTAGGATACAGTTGCTTTATGCCCAGTCTTTGTAGGCCATCATTCTTCTTGAAGGCCTCAAACTGAGTGCGTAATAGTTTTACAGCTTCATTAGCATCCCCTGGTGTTTGGGAATTGATGGGTTGGTTAGAAGTATTATAAGGAGGAACAGCGTGGTAATTACTACCCCCAGCACCAGACTGACTGGGATCAGCTTGAATTGGCACAGAGGCAACCTGAGGAGGTGGTACCTCCAGACTAACAGGTACAGAAGATGCTATAAGCTCAGGATTTATAACAAGGTTTACAATCGGTGGCACTGTATGTTGAGCCACGATTATAGTGTGCATACTAGCAACCATTTCTGCCATGGTCTTCAATTTTTCTTCTAATGCAATAATTCGTTGCTCTTGACTAGTTGAAGTAGAGGCATCTTGATCTTCCGTAATGGTATATGCCGTCACTTCTCTTGCTGCTATTGATGAGATAGTCTATTCAGAACTTTCACTATCTGCATCAAACTCTGAAAAAGAGTCCTTTCCTACATGAGTGATGGGGAGATATTCTTGATTAAAGACACCTTGGTTCAAATGTCAATTTTTTGATCTAGTGTATTGAAAGACACCTTCACTAGATACATGAATCCGATCTAAGTATTGCTGACTAGGATTACGGGATGCATTACGTCTTGGACGTTTCCCACCCCTAGTGCCTTGAGAAGTCATGTTGACAGAAGCATATAATAGCTCTTCTTCGTCTTCTATTATATGTTCAGAAGTTGGAGCATAGTTCAGACGATCGAAGACAGATCGTCGAGCCGATTGGCAACAATAGTTGATGATGAATTCATGAAGGCAGTGGCGATCTGAAGCATGATTTGGAGGTGAGGGAGACATCCCTGTAATCTTTCGTCTTTGTGTAAGATGTTGCCGGAGATCAGTTACAATTACAGGACGAAAAGAAGTCGGAGGAACATATTCCTTAATGATGTTAGGAACATGTCTCTTATTCTTTAGATGTTTAGTTCCCTGAGTGTACAAATATGTACTCAACTCATCAGCATAAGTGGTTGGGTCCTTCTTTTTAAACTTTGGCTTCTGGTATAGGTTGGCCTTTGGCATAGGGTTCTTACGTTTCACCAAACTTGATACTGGTTGACGCCTATTGAGATAAGCGCGTAAATCAAAAAATTCTGATCCAGGTGTCTCTATTTGTGATACCCTCAATTTTCTTTGCTTAGATCTTGAAATTTGCAAGGTGAAAAGGTCTTGACCAGACCCCATAGGGGTAGGTAAGATACCTCTTTGATCAGTATTCTTTTCGATATCAGAGATTCGAAGACCTCTGTTTAAAGGAATAGAACTGATGTGTCTTCCTCTGAGTCATAGACCAGGGAAGTTTGAGAAAGACCAAATGGTGCTTTCCTTTATTTTGTAGAGGGTTAGCTAAGAAGCTTTCTCCTTTGTTCTGTTGTGAGACCATTTTAGGCACAGATTTAGCCCATTGAGGAAATGTCAAAGGACTCTTCCCTTTGTTCTGTCTAGTATTGGCACTAGAACATTGATTCTCTAAGTTCAGAACTTGAGAATTAGAAGAAGGAATAGCCAAAAGACTAGTTTTCTTGGGTTGCGCCAAAGCAGCAGACTGCGCCTGATTTACTGATTGCTTGGGTTGCGCCATAGTCTTACGGGCTACTGGTTGCACCCTAGTAATATAGGCTACTGGTGGTGCCTTGGCAGCAACATGGGTAGTAGACTGCACGCGGGCAGCAGAAAGAGTGGATTGTGCCCTGGCAGCAGAAGCAGGCTGTGTCAGAGCCACTGAGGCAGATTGTGCCTTGGCCACTGGGAACTCAAGTTGCGTCCGGGCAACAACAACTGCAGGAGATTTAGGAGTCCACACAGTCCTGTTCTTGGCGATAGCCACAGTACGCTTGTTGCTCTTGGCGTTGATCATATTCTCGTAGGCTGTCTGGTTGACTTGAACAACCAGAGTCTTCTGCGTCTTGCAGATTGATGCAGTGTCACATTGAGTTGTCACCTTCTCATCGGAGGAGAAAGTCGTCCCCAGCAGAGTCGCCATTTTGTTTGCAAAAACAAAAAGTTTATTCCAAACTTGTAAAAGAATAATACAAAGTACAATGAATTCTAGAGAAGTACAACTGTAGGAATCTGATCAGAGGACGATCACTCTATCCCTTGGACTATGTGAACTTGAAGACTGTAGCCTCTGGAGAATGCAGCAGCAATTTTTGCAAGAGTTCTTGATCTCTGTGCATATGTATCTGATGCCTTCACAATGATTGGAAACTCTATTTATAGAGTTCAAAAAATAACTGTTTTAGCAGTTATTTTGATGTGCGCGAAGCTAGATTGCGCCATACTGGGTTGCGCCAACCTTCTGTTGTGCCAACTTTCATTCGGTTATAAGTCGTGTACTAACTGTATTTAGACGCGTGGCATCATGTGATTGAGATGCGCGTGGTCGTGTACAAGATAGTAGACATGTCTTGAGAGATTAGTGGCATGTGCGCCACGTCATCCTGCTTTAGAAATAAAAATTGTCTCAACTTTATCAGGTTGCGCGAACTTCAGTCAATGAGTAAAACTGTGCCTGATTGAGCCGCGCCTAGACATGTGGCAGCTTTTGAGCAGAAGTCATTCAGATTGCGCCTAGGCACAACTAAAGATTTTGTTTGGATTGCGCCTAGGTGCAACTTACAAAGTGTACATGACAGCTGTCAACCAACTCCCTCGAGCAGCACAATTCACGAGATTCGCAGAGACTTTTCTCATTCACTGTGGTGTCAGTTGTCAGTGTTGTCAGGTAATGATGGCTATTAAATGTCAGATGCCACGTAAATTTTGGTACAATAGGACCGGGCACAGTCTGATATATGGCGCAACCTGTTCAACGGCACAGTTCATTCTCTGGGCTTCATATCAGTGGCGCAACCTAATTTTTGGGGCACAACTTGATCATTGGTTAGTAGATTCATGGCGCAACTTGATTTTTAGGCCCTACAAGAGGCACCCAGAGCAGAATTCTCTGATTTATGTGCTTATCTCAACAGGCGTCAATCAATATCAACTTCGGTAAAACGCAAGAATCCTATGCCGAAGGTCAATCTGTACCAGAAACAAAAATTTGAAAATAAGGACCCAATCACTTATGCCAATGAATTGAGTACTTTTTTGTACACTTATGGAACTAAACATTTGAAGAATAGGAGGCATATTCCTAATATCATTAAGGAATATATTCCTCCGACTTCTTCTCGTCCAGTAGTAGTGACTGATCTCCGAGAATGTCTTACACAAAGACGAGAGATCACAGAGATGCCTCCCTCACCACTAAATCACAAATCAGAACGCCACTGCCTTCATGAGGTAGTCATCAAGTGCTATTGCCAATCAGCTAAACGTTCTGTATTCGATCGTCTAAACTATACTTCAACCCCTGAACCTATGACAGGAGATGAAGACGAGCTGTTATATGCTTCTGTCAATATGACTTTTCGAGACACTGGGGTAGAACATCTTCAAGGCGTAGCACGTCTCGCAATCCAAGTCAACAATTCTTGAGACAACTTCGTGAATCCAGTGAAGGGGTCTTTCAACATACCAGATCAAAAAATCGAAATTTGGATCAGGATGTTTTTAATCAAGAAGATCTTCCTATTACTCATCTGGGAGAAGATTCTTTGTCTGACTTTGACGCAGATAGTAAAAGTTCTGAACAAACTATCTCGTCAATAATAGCAAGAGAAGTGACAGCGTATGCTATTACGGAAGACCAAGATGCTTCTATTTCGGCCAATCAAAAAAAATAAATTGCTGCACTAGAGGATAAACTGAAGACCATGGCTGAAATGGTCGCAAGTATGCACACTATAATCGTGGCTCAACATACAGTGCCACCGGTTATAAGTCCTGCTACTAATCTCAGACTCATACCATCTTCTGTACCGGTTAATGTTAGTCTGGGGGTACCACCTCCTCAGGTTGCTTCTATACCAGTCCAAGCTGCTCCCAGTTAGTCTGGTGCTGGGGGATGGTAATTACCATGCTGTTTCTCCTCCTAATAATTCAAATCACCCTACCAATTCCCAAACATCAGGAGATGCTAATGAGGCTGTAAAACTCTTACGCACTCAGTTTGAGGCCTTCAAGCAGAAGGATGGCCTACAAAGACTTGGGATAAAACAACCTTATCCTGCAGAATGAAAAGAGGTTTAATTTCCTCCTAAGTACAATCTTCCCACCATTATGCTGTTTGATGGCAGCACTTCTCTAACTCAGTACATCAATCATTTTGAAGTTATGACTGACCAATTACAGCCAAATGATGCTCTCCTTACCAGGGTGTTCATCGGTTGTTTAGCCGGTACAGCATACGCCTGGTACCGTAGTTTGCCTGATGGCTGCATTACTTCTTTTTCTGGTTTCAAGCAAATATTCTTGGAACAGTTTTATGAGGGAGTCAACGACATGACGATGTCTGCCCTTATCAAAATTAAACAAAGGCACAATGAATCCACAGAAAGTTTCATTGAAAGATTCTGCCGAGAGGCACTTAAAATGCCTATGGGAACCCCATCTGCTGTAACAATAGACACTTGTAAATCAAACTTGTTGCCAATTATCGGCATGTGGACGGGATCCACACAATTCCAAGATTGGCCTTCTTTTATTGTGAATGCCAAGGCGGCAGAGGTTAGTGCCGAAAAGTTCAAGCAGTTGGGAGTTCAAATGAATCATCCTAACCAAGATGAACATTCTACACCCGGTGGTAATAATTGCCAGAACAACCGCAAGGGTAAGGAGATATTGGCCATCAATCTCAAGGACAAGAAGTCATTAGCTATTAATGTTGCTCAGACAGCACCCACTCCATCAGCACAACCACAGAAAGCACCTCGTCCAAAAGAAAAGTATTCTTTTGATGAAGATGATACTATGAGCATCTTTGATTGCTTGATCAAAAGCAATAAGCTTCAACTGCCAGAGGCAAAACAGCCAGAAGAAGTAGGTAAAATTAACCACCCTAAATATTGTGTTTATCACAGATTTATAGGGTATCCAACTCGAGCATGCTATGTACTCAAAGGCAAAATCCAAGAGATGGTCAACTCTGGAACAATTACTCTTCAGCAGGATGAGAAGACAGTGACAGCTAATCTTGTTTCTGTGTAATTTGGTGATTTTCCACCACAGCTTGTACAAGATGGTATTGTCCCTATCCCGAGAACTAGTCTCGAGATCGTAAATCTCCCACCTCCCTAAAATAAGGGTTGTTTCACTTAATAAAATGCCTAAAAATTGGCTTTTGAAAGAAAACTAGAAAAAGTATAGAAAGTACAAATATTTTGGAAAGTATTGCTATGGAAGTCTGATCTGAGAGCGATCACTTTATTCCGTGGACCATATGATGATGATGAAGAAAACTACTTAAAGAAGACGAACAATCGGAAGAACTAAGTCAACGGAAAGGTATCGAGCAATGGCACTGATGGCACAGTCGAATGCTTTCTTGCTTTGCTTCACCCTGTTCTTGAGAAAAAGTTAAAGAAATGCTTCTGAGAACATCACTCTGAAAATATGAGTTCTTTCAGAATCTCCTCTCCTGTCTCTATTGATCTCTTAATGATCCATGATATGTAAAAATAAGTCTATTTATAGACTTAACCCTTTGTGCGTAAAAAGCAACAAAATTGGGTCTTTACGCTAGTAACTGTCACCCACGATCCAAGTCATCCTCTACGCACGTTGACACGTGTCCCATGTAGAGTTTTGATCCCTACGCATGATGACACGTGTCCCACTACTTCAACAAAGTGGGGAGAGCACGTACACACGTTCCTCGACAAGTGTGGCATGAAAACCACGTAAGCAAACCACGTTCTTAAGTAGTCAGGAAAGATCGAGCGTAAAACTGAACCAAAATATATTTCCAGCATAAAGTGGCAAACTGGCGTAAAATAGCCCAAAATAAACTTCCTGCGTAAAGTGGCTAGAAAAATAGCCTTGAGCGTAAAAAGTAGTCCAAATAGACTTTACGCCCACAATAGCCTTGAACGTAAAAGCTCAAATAACTATCGTGCATAAAAAAAGCAATTTTTATTGAGCGTAAAGTAGCCCCATTTGCACACTATACGACGAGTATTGGGTTTGGTGAAAAAATCTTCTCGGCTTTTGTGTAATCCTGCTGTCAGAAAATTATTGTGTCAGATCAAATCACTCGCATTAAATGCGGTCTGACAGTCTGTCCCCTGCGTAAAAGTGGAGGAAAACTCTCGCGTAAAAAGCTTCTCGCGTAGAGAGCAGCTAGCGTAGAGAATAGCTAGCGTAAAGTTCTCAACTTCTTTGACTTGGTCTATAAAGCATTTTTTTACGCTCCTACAAGACCCCCTTCAAAGTTTTCAAATATTTTCAAAATTTGAAATACTTTGAACAGAAGCGTAAAACTCGGGATTTCAACAGTCAGCGTAGAATTCGGGATATTCAACGGTCATCCGCATAAAAGTTGGGATATCCAACAGTCAGCGTAAAATACGGGAATTTGAACCGATTCAAAAAATTCTCTATAAATAGAGCTCTTCGAAGAGAGATAAAACTTTACTTGTCTTCTATAATCTCGATATTTCTTCCTCCTCTGCCTCTTTCATTCTCTTGCTTTCGATCTGATGGCTCCCAAGAAGTCCGCCGCCGGCAGTAAGGGAAAGAAACCTGTCGCTGATTCATCATCGGCTGACCGTGCGAAGACCCCCGTCCAATCATCGTCGACACCCCAATATAGTAACCCCGCCGTGGCTCCAGCAATGAAGGGTAAAGCCCTACTTCATCTTGGCTACAAGTTCGCCGGAGAAGAAGAAGAAAACTCGAACTTTCAAATTTCACGCCCACGTCATACGTGTCAGCGTAGAAACTGAAATAGCAAAATACACCCACATTATACGTGTCAGCGTAAAATTAAAAAAATACGCCCATGTCTATACGTGTCAGCATAAAATTAAGAAAATACTCCCATGTCTATACATGCCAGCGTAAAATTCAAATACGCTCATGTCAATACATGCTAGCGTAAAATTTATAATACGCTCACATCAACATGTGCCAGCGTAAAATTTTGCATATGCTCATGTCAACACATGCTAGCGTAAAATTTATAATATGCTCACATCAACATGTGCCAGCGTAAAATTTAGAATACGCTCATGTCAACACATGCCAGCGTAAAATTTATAATACGCTCACATCAACACGTGCCAGCGTAAAATTTAGAATACGCTCATGTCAGCGTAAAATTTTACAAGTGAAAGACTTTGTGTAAAATAAAGACCTTTTACACTTTAAAAACTTTTTATCAATAGTCAAAGTCTTTAACCTTTATGTGTAAAAACTAATTAGACTAATTTATCTGCGTAAAAATTTTAAATTAGATTCTCATTAACTTGATTTTTCTTTTTCTTTTGGCAGTGGATTTGCAAATTCATCCACTTGCAGAAGTGTTTGGCTAATCAGTTGGTATGGTGGGCTCGAATTATTTGGAGAATCTGTCTTATGTAGAGTTTCCCCAATCGAATCCGGAGTACCCTGTAGAGAGAGCACAGTTGATAGCTGCCCAAGGGGATAGAATGCTGCTATCCATGATTAATGGAGAACTGTTGACCTCGCTGGATGGCCAACAATTTGTAAAACCAGCTTTATTATTTGGGGATGCGATAGACTGCAAGTCACAAACACACCCCAAGAAGGAGTCTTGGTTGTTTATTTGGGGATGCGATAGACTGCAAGTCACAAACACACCCCAAGAAGGAGTCTTGGTTGTTCAAGTCTGGAGATAGAGCAATGTATCTCCCTGACATGGATAAAGATTGTCCCCTATCCGTATTCATCCATGCCACCCATCCCCAACAGATGCTGTGGAATCTGACTTCCAGCAGTCACGGAAGACCAGGTAGAATCATATTCAAGAGGGATCATGCCAATAATATGGGGTATCATGTCAGTGTTCCCAATGGCGGCGTCGTTCCTTTCTCTGGTCTCTTGCCTGGATTTACTTCGAGTGAAGATTCGACTTTAATCCAACCAGTGCAGACCCAGATGTTCATCAATAAGTTTATAAGGACTGCGATATTATATCCCCAGACAAACCCTAGGCTACCGGGATGGTTTACTCTATTTAACCAGAACTGGATCCAAATTAGTGTTTGGATCATGAAGAACTTCCAGACGGAGCTGAAAGACATTGGCCTATATGAAGCAGTGGCCTCCACTAGACAAGGTATACCACCGATTAGTAACTTATTCATGGCCCTGATGGAGATATATATAAGTTCAACTGGAACTTTTGCGACCCCAAAAGGTGAAATGGGTCTCGCACTCCACGAGATACAATTTATCTCGAAGCTGCCAATGGAGGAAGCCCCATATGAAGAATATGTTCCCTCCAACCGGAAACTTGCTGAAATCAAGGAGAAAAACCCTCAATTAGTTGAGGTATATGAAGAATTGATGTGCCATTATATGCTTTGCACTACTATGTATGAGAGTGGATCTCATTTGGCATACATCAACAAATGGACAACATATCTCTTCTTCCATAAGGATAAGATATCCAAAGATGACAAAGAGAGATTCTAGGAGAACAAAGCCCTAACTATCAACACCGGTTCGACACTCTCTGCTGATAAAATATGGGATATAATGATTTGCTACAAATTCCCGAATAAATATCTGTCCACCAAGACTGGAGAATTCTCTGCAGGAACCGAAGTCTTAAGCTTCCTCAGATATGGCAGCCAGAAGATCTCCAGGAAAGCCTTGCTGGCAGGCTTCCTTTCTCTATGGTTGAGGAGATGGGTTATACCGGGGACCGGTACAGTTGATAGGATCCACCGGAACGTACTATGGCCAGCAGTACGTTTGGTGTTTAAAGCCAGAATCAACCTGCTGTCGGCAATGGTGTGCCGTATTAACGCAGGTTTGAGAACTTTCGGTGAGGAACTGATCAATAATGCTCCTCATCGGAATGTATTCCCTAGGGTAGAAATGCCCTACACCTACTTGATGGGCTGGCTGTTGTACCACAACTGCAGTTTGTTGCCACTAGGCTCGGGAGATGATGCGGAGGTCTTCCTCCAAAAATTTAGCAAAGCTATATGGATCGCTATGACAGTGGCAGATACCCGAACAGTCTTGAATTATTCTTATGGTTGGAACTTTTTCTACACGAGGCCACAAGTTCCAGCCGACTGTTTCGGCATTTAATTTGAAGACGAAGTTGAAAGAAGAATTTTATTGTCAGCACCAGTCTTCAGGTGGCTACAGTGCATCAGACCCTCCCATCTGATGTACAGAAATGAAGACAGTTGTGCGTTCGAACCATATCTACCAAGTAGGTTCGCTCGCCAATTTGGATATGACCAATTTCATGTTGGTAATCCTTCTACCAGTTTCCGTCACTATAAAAAACTGATTGATGGTGCAAGAGGTTGGAGGTATTTTAGTACTGCCCGTACTGGTGCCAAATTCAAAGTATCAACCGCTACTAGCTCCACAGAGCTACGTATACTTCATATGTATGCTCACTTTTACGCTTCCATCCATTCCTTCGCCCATGGCTACAACATGAGAGGTAGTCTAAGATGGCCTAAGGAAGGGAATTTTGAGGAGCCGATCAGGGTACCATCAGACATCCCTGACGACACAGCTGTTCCAGATCAGTATCTAGAAGTTATCCTTACGGGAGTCGGGGAAAAAGTTGCAGAACCTATCATTATTGGCAAGTCCCATAAACGGAAGCAAAGTGTAGCTGTTACTCTTCCAGAGAAGACCCCGGAAAAGAAGAAGAAGACCACCACCAAAGGGCCTTCTAGACCAAGGGCCGCTACCCCAGAGAGTGACACTCAGGTGGATGAGCCGCAACATGTTGCATCTTCTTCAGTTCATCCTGGAAAAGAATTTTCATCTCTCCAACCTGCAGCACTAACAGAAACTGAAGTAGTCCTATCTCCCTGACGCCTCAGCTCGTCGCTTTATTTAACTTTGCCACAAAAGGGACAAGTTGTTGAAGACGTCGTCCCAGCACATACCATTGATGAAGAGCTCCTCCCATCCGATGAACCTGCTATTACTTTTGATGATGAGGATTGGGATGAAGATTATGATGCATACTTGGAGCGTCCTACACTTACTCCAGGTAAATATAATTTATACAAAATCTATACAAAATTATGATTTTTGTATATTAACTTATTCTGTTTAATTTTTGTAGGTGTTATCATTGCCCCAAAGCTTGTGGCTCCTCCTCCTCCTCAAGAAAATATTTATGAGGAAAACGAGGAATCTGAGGAGGAGGCTTCTTCTTCAGAAGAAGAAGATGCTCAAGAAGAAGTACTATGAGATCCTGAAGTGGAGACTCAGGAAGAATGTCCTCCATCTCTGGAGGTACAACAAGAGCCAGAAATACAGGCTCAGCCAGAAGTGTTCCCTTCTGCCGAGGGCAAGGATAAAAAAGAAACTACAGTAGAACTTACTATAGATGATGAGGAGACTGCTGAAGAAGAATTAAACTTTAATGAAGATTCTGCAGAGCTAATAACTGAAGAAGGTGATGAAGGCATACTCAAGTCATCAACTAAAGCTGGGGAAATTGTAATAGCATCCTCTGCTATTGCTACCGATCCAGTACAAGTTCCTGAAGAGACAGTGCCTGAACCAGAGTCGGCTGCTACAACTACCACTTCACCCACACTAATCACCGCCGCCGAAACTCAAATAGTTTCAGCTCCAGAAACGGCTGGAGTAACAAATGCTGAAGAGACTGTTCCTGAAGCTCCTGGGAATCAGTTGGCTATGGTAACAGTGACAACAATGTCTTCATCTCAGCCTGCTGCAAAGGCAGCATCTGCTCCTAGTCTTCAGAGAAGAGATTTAGTGGATATCGTCGCAACACCAAGCTCAAGTGTCAAAATGAATCTCTTAGTTGAGATTCATACTGATACTTTTTACAAGACTTTGGCTGCTTTGATAAAAATGGTCCTGAATAAGGGCCTAAGTTATGAATGTCTGAAGGCGGCGATTGCTCTAACCATCAGAAACGTTGCCATGTTCAATGATGCGGCGAGAGCGACGGCATTGGAGAAAATCTTGGAGGGACTTGAACAGCCGATCAAAGAATATTTAAAGCTGTCAAGTGAAACCATTGAAAGTCTCATCCAAGAGGAGTACGACGCTTTATCAGCTGAGTATCTCGCTCAAAAAACGATTTTCAATGAATCCCTCCACAACTACAGCATCAAGGTAGCTAAAGAGAAGGCTTTCTTGGCAGAAGCAAAGTTCGAGCTGGATAGTCAGAGAGAAGCCTATGAAACCTCGAATATGAGAATTCATCAACAAAATGATAAAATTCGAGAAGTTGAGGCTGAACTAGCTCGTTTGAAGGCGGAGAGAGATCATCATCTTAGCTCGAGATCAGCAGCTTACACAGAGCTCAATTTTGGAAGAACAGGTCTTTGGAGCAGAGTCTACCATCAAAACCCTTGACGATGCTAAGGACAAGATGATAGTCTCTTTTGCTGGACTTTCGTATATCTGTACTCCTGAAGCTCGACGTTCTGTAGCTACTAAGAATGTATTGAGCTCTCGTGAAAAACGTCTAGTGGAGTTACAAAAACTTTTTGAAGATATCTCTGCTCCGCCTTAGGAGAAATAAAGAATTTTTTGTAACCTTCTATCCTTTCATTTTGTAATGTTTACAAAAATGAATAAAATATTTGTTTTGTGATCCTATTATTTATTATGTAATTAAACAATAAGTATGAGATAGAAAATACTTATCAGAGGTAATATGGACATGACAAGTCTTCTAAAACTCAATAAATTATATCTATCCAGAGGTAATGTGGATATGATAGATAATGAATCTCGTTTTCTGTATAGAGTATACGATACTATCAGAGGTAATATGAACATGACAGATCGTAACAACCCCAAGAAAAATAGATTAATATCTATTCAGAGGCCAAAAAGACATGATAGATAGAAGAAGAAGTAGACTTAATATTTATTCAGAGGTCATGAGAACATGATAAATAATAAATCTCTCTCTCACTTGTAGCTGGTAAGACAGAAGATCAAAATTTTCTTTTAAGAAGACAAATGATCAGCTTAACCAAATATTGGTAGCTGAGGAATAAAGAAGAAATTTAAACATAATATTTTTCAAGAATTTGCCATTGATTGGCATCATAAGCAAATCTCCATTAGGTTTAGACAACCTATAGGCACCATTGGAGAATACTGACTCAATTACATAGGGACCTTCCCATTTTGCTTGGAATTTCCCTTTGCTCCTATGAGTCATCACCATCGGTCTTCGAACAGCTAGAACTAGCTCACCGACTTTAAATACCCTCTCTTTAACTTTACGATTGAAAGTTCGAGATATACGGGCTTGATAAAGTTCAATGTGTTATTGCGCTTGAAGTCGCTTTTCATCCAATCCTTCAAGTTCTTGGAGTCGTAAGCGATCATTGTTCTCTGTAGTTAGCTCATTAGCAATAGCTATTCTAAGAGATGGAATCTGGATTTCCAGTGGAAGAACAGCCTCACATCCGTAAACTAATGAGAATGGTGTAAAACCAGTAGGAGTACGGATTGTTGTTCGGTAAGCCCATAAACATTCTTCAAGTTTTTCATTCCAATCACGTTTATTAGAAGAGAAGAATTTTTTGAGAAGTTTGATGATTGTCTTGTTGAAAGCTTCGGCCAAACCATTAGTAGCTGGATTATAGGCCGTAGAAGCCAGATTTTGGATCCGATTCTTATCATAGAATCGATAAAATGCCTGACTGGCAAATTGTGGTCCATTGTCATGAATTATCCTTCGGGGAATCTCAAAGCGATAAATAACATGGTATTTAATAAAGCTAACCACATTTGATGTTTTTACTTCA
The DNA here is from genome assembly GCA_029216955.1 of Iris pallida. Classification (NCBI taxonomy): domain Eukaryota; kingdom Viridiplantae; phylum Streptophyta; class Magnoliopsida; order Asparagales; family Iridaceae; genus Iris; species Iris pallida. Next base: position 112,563 of record JANAVB010005896.1, read on the forward strand.
ACAAGAGGAACCGCTTCCGCCCATTTAGAGAAATAATCGGTTATAGCCAATATAAACCGATGTTCTTTGACAGAAGGAGGATTAATTGGACCAATAATATCCATGCCCCAGGCTTCGAAGGGCCAGGAAGCTGCTGTAGGATGTAGGAATTCAGATGGTTGGTGAATAAAATCGGCATGAATCTGACAAGCTTTATACCGTCTGGCATAATCTACAGCATCCGCTATCATGGAAGGCCAATAATATCCTATCCTTCGAATGCGGTCCTGTAATTTCGGACCCGGTTGATGGGCACCACAAAAACCATCATGAGCTTCACGAAGCGTTTGCTTAGCTTCATCTTCAGAGAGACAACGTAGCAAAAGTCTATCATATGACCGACGATATAGCATATGTAATAAAGAATCATAGTAGAATCGAAATGATTGTCTCTTGATTGATGCAGCTTTCTTTGGATCTTCAGGTAAAATCCCATGAACCGTATAATCAATGAATGGACTTCTCCAAACCCTTTATTATGAACTTGATTCTGTAGTATAACTATGCTCGATATGCAAATTATTTTTGACATAGAATAAGTCTCGATCCAACAAAGTTATAGTATTTTGTCTTCTAATTGGAACAGCTAAGTCTGCGCTAAGCTAGTAAGAGCATCAGCTTCCAAGTTCTGAGAACGTGGTACGAATTCGATGAAGAATCCTTTGAATGAAAGGACCAATTCGATTTCCACTTGATGATAAGGGATGAGGTCAGGATTCCTAACTTCATATGTCCCTCTAACCTAATTAACAATCAGTTGAGAATCTCCATAAGCTTTCAGGAACTCGATGTCCAACTGTTTTGCTACTTGGAGACCAATTAGCAGAGCATTGTATTCTGCCACATTGTTGGAACATGGCTCATTAAGAGAATATCCACGATATATTACTATTTTGTCGGAAGAGACTATGACGATGCCTACTCCAGAGACAATATTGCCTTTAGGTCCAACCCGTGATGTTCTATCAAAATATAATTGCCAAATGTTATCCTTCAAAGTCATATTACAGTCCACAACTTCATCTGGAATGTCCTCATATAACTTCGATATTTCAGGTATAGGGTGAGCTGCTAAGAAATCAGCTAATGCTTGGCCCTTTACTGATTTTTGAGGTACATAGACCATATCATAAGGAGTGAGCAATATCGCCCAGGTGGCTAATCTGGAGTTGAGAATGCTCGGTTTTCTCATCAATACCCGAATATAATTTATTCTAGAGATGACATGAATAGTCTGTCCTGACACATAATGTCGCGTCTTTTGGACAGCAAAAACCAAAGCCAAATATTCCTTCTCCATAGGAGTATACCTGTGTTCAGCTCCGACCATCATTCGGCTAAGATAATAAATTGCCTCTTCATGACCTTTGTCACTTTTCTGTGCAAGAAGAGCACCAAGGGAATGATATAAGGCTCGAACATATAGTAAAAATGGTCTTCCCACAACTGGGGGTACCGAAACAGGTGGATTTGTAAGGTATTGTTTGATGTCATTGAAGGCTTTCTAACATGCTTCACCCAGAAAAATGATACACATTTCTTTAACAAACGGGAAAAAGGTTGACATCTCCCAGAAAGATTGGATATAAATCTCCTGATATAAGCAATGCGACCTTGGAAGCCACGGAGTTCTTTTAAATTGTGTGGAGGACGCATTTCAAGAATTGCTTTAATTTTATCTGGATCAACATGGATACCCTGAGAAGTGATGACAAATCCTAAAAATTTGCCACTGAAAACCCCTAAGAAGGACTTAGTAGGATTCATCTTCAGTTGATGTTGGCGCATCAACTCAAATACTGTCTTCAAGTCTTGAATGTTATTATCTTTTGATCGACTCTTGACATCAATATCATCTACATAACATTCAACTGTTTTTCGTAGATGTTCTTGAAAGTTGCTGCTCATAGCCCGTTGATACGTAGCACCGGCATTTTTCAGTCCAAACGGCATAACTATATAGCAGTAGACTCCAAGAGGTGTACGAAAAGCAGTATGCTTTTCATCTCCTGGATGCATCTTAATTTGATTGTATCCTGAAAATCCGTCCATGAAAGATATGCGTTCAAAACCACATGTATTGTCTATCATGACATCGGTAATTGGAAGTAGAAATTCGTCCTTTGGACAAGCTACATTAAGATCTCGAAAATCTATACAAACTCTAACTTTTCTATTCTTCTTCATAACAGGAACAATGTTGGCAACCCAATTTGGGTGTTGTTCTTCATGAACAAATCCACATGTGATCAGCTTTTTGACTTCTGCTTCAATTACGTCCATCATATCTGGTCTAAAACGCCGTTGCTGTTGTTTCACAGGCTTGGCATTAGGAAGAATAATGAGTTTATGAGTAGCTACTTTGGGATCTAGACCCGACATATCCTCATAACTCCATGCAAAGATATCGATATATTCTTTAATCAGTTGTATCAACTCTTCCTTTTTATCTTCGAAGAGATTTTTACTGATGAATATCGGTTTGGATATAGTTCCGTCTCCGACATCAATCTGAACAATTTCATCCTCTGTAGGTGGCTGTCGTTGTTCAAAACGAAGCTTCCATTGAGTGTCCACTTGTTGTGCCCAAGGGTTATTCTCAAATGGTTCTGATTCACCATCAGTTTGAACCATGTTAACTGAGAATATACACACGAATTCATCATAATAGTCTCCCTCAGAATATGAGGATTGTAAAAAACTGGAAGAACATTTTTCTTTCATATCTTCTTTGCACATATGGGGTATATCCGATTCGATGAATTGGATTTCTTCCGTATCTGAAGATTGTGAAGAACTAGAAGAAAATTATTCTTGTATATCATCGTTAAACATGTGGGATGGATCATATCCCAATGTAGAAGCATAGAAAATATTGCTTTTAGTCCCACATTGGAAAGGAGAAAAAGAAAGGGCTCACTCCATTCTATAAATAGAGCCCCCTTGCCTTCTTTGAAAAGGGAACCAACTTCTCTTCCCTCCTTCCAACTTGGACTCTTCCTACTACGCACCTTCGGGTTCTAAGTTGAAGAAGTCTAGGACAGCGCGGGCTCGTCGAGCTAAGTCAGCTGTCCCAACCTCTGACCATCAGAGCGTCCCGCTAACTGTTAAAGCGGACCTCTGATGGAAAGTTATAAACATGATACCTACGTACTCGTGTGTTCGGGATACCCGGGCCCACAAAATGAGTACAAAGGTTGACCGAGATGTCCTTGACTTACGAGATGGGATCCTTCACAAGCACAAAGAAAGAAGGGGATTCTCTATGCCGCTCAAATTCAATATGGAGCTTCATGCGGCTCAAAATCCAGAAAGATTCATGCGGCCCAAAAGCAGCAGGGGGCCTTAGGCGGCCCAAAATCAACATGGAAGCCCATGCGGCTCAGCCAGAAGGAGCCTCATGCGGCTCAGAAACTCATGCGGACCGAAAGTCGTCTGGAGCCTCATGCGGCTCGGATAAGCTCTATGCGGTTACGACTCCGGTCATGACGACTTTTCATGCGACTCGAGTATGAAGACTCTCATGCGGCTCGAGTATGGAGACGCTCATGCGGCTCGGTCGTGACGACACTTCATACGGTTCGGTCATGATGACGCTCATGCGGCTCGAGTATGAAGACTCTCATGCAGCTCGGTCATGACGACTCTCATGCGGTTCGGGTACTCTCATGCGGTTCGGACACGACGACTCTCATGCAGTTTGAGTGTGATGACTTTCATGCGGCTCATGAGTACAACAGTTGGGACACGTGACTGGATACGTATCAAAAGCCGATCATATCTCAATAATTCAGATCTACTGCAATTAAAGTAATCTCTAGATTGGGTCAAATCCCAATAATCATAACAAACAGTGGGGACACGTGGCAGAGAATGATTCAGATTTATTCATTCAGATTTGCAAACGTCAATAAATCATCATGATGCAGATTTGTTGCAATCAGCATTAATTACTCATTGGATTCGGCGCAATCTACATTAATGACCCAGATTCAACACATTCAGGATTAATGGCCCAGATTGATTAATCAAGAGTCCGCTGACTTTTGAAAGATGGGCAATCATTGTAAACCCTAATGAAGCCCCCACTCTTATAAATAGCAGGGTGCCATTCCCTTGCGAACATAGACAAAGAGAGAGAGACGCACATAGGGGGACATACCCAGAGACAGAGAGAGATATACAGAGAGAGACAGAGAGAGCCAGAGAGCCTGAAGAGAGATCATTTCTTTATCAACGCCAAGCTGTTCTTCTACAGAGCCAAGGCTGCACCCGATCATCCAAGGAGTAAGGCAGAGCTGCCGTCGCTTTCCCGAGCCTCTACCGTCACCCCCCAGAATCTAAAATAAACAATTGTACTTAGATTGCTGCACCTAGGTTTTCGTCCCTAGGCTTTCTTTGTACAAGCGAGTTTGTATTGTGAAGTAAAAGTCCAGTCCTCCGATAATTGTTCTGTTCTTTTATATTTCATGGCAAACATGATGGCGACTCTGCTGGGGACAAACTTCTCCATGGCTGAGGAGTTGGTGACGTAATCAGATGCAGCCAAGATTGGCTCCACGCAACAGAAGATGGTCGTCCGCTTCGACCAACAGGCGTTTGAAGAAATGCTCTCTGAAGGAAGTGCTGGCCCGGTCCAGAAGCGAACCCGCACAAAAAAAGCTTACTGCGAGTGGAGGCCAAAATTATTTCCTCCTCCACAAGCTCTGGACGGGGTACTCTCAGCTACCCAAGACCGCGAAAGTGACTCTCATACGGCTCCACTTTGAGCCGTAGAGGACTCTACTGTCCCCAAGTCCGGCTGAGGAAAGTACTACTATGCTGGACTTACAGGGACAAAGAGCAACTCTACGCGCCCCAAGAAGAAGCCGAACACTCATGTGGCCAAGTCTGCCAACCACATACATGACGCTCATGCGGCTGAATCTGCCAGCCGCATGAAGAAGGGCTATGTGGCCAGATCATCAAGCCGCATAAAGAAAACTCATGCGGCTGAGACTTCCAGCCGCATGAAGAAAGCCTATGCGGCTACGCCTGCCATCCGCATAAAAATTATTGATGACAGTCGCATGACGCCTATTCCACGTGGCTCTGTCTTCGACCGCCTCTCCTATGGTCCTGATCTCTTGTGCTCTCAAGAAGGCATGTCTGACTCTCTCTAGTATCACTTAGACTCTTCCTACTATGTGCCCTTATGCACTAGAGCGAAGAAGTCTAGGGCAGCACGAGTTTGGCAAGCTCGATCCGCTGATCCGACCTCTGACCATCCGAGCGTCCCGCATACTGTTATGCGGGCCTCAGATGAGAAGTTGTACAGAACCACTCGAGTCCAGCCCCTAACGGCAAACAGACAGAGAGGTTCACAAAAGTCTCCCAAAATCCAGGGAGCAAACATGGTCGATCCATACCCATCGGACTTACATGAGGCCATCCTCCACAAATACAAGGAAAGAGAAGGTGCACCAGGGTGTAAAGAGTCCTCCCACAGACGTCATTGCACCCAAATCATCGTCAACTGTTGTTGCAATAATGCTACAGTACAAGAAGACCGGCAGTCCGTCTTCCAAAGACTGCAACAAACATGTTCAAAAGATGAGGCACCTCCCGTCGTCCCCTGCAACTCTACTCAAAAAATCCCTGCCGATGGAAGAGAAAAGAAGGCCAATGCTCCCAGCCCAAAGATTTCAACTACTATGACTAAGAAACCATCATCTAAATGGGTGCCCACTACCGGGGCTTTCCAAGGTACCCGTTCAAAGACGAAATCTGCTACAGTGGGAGATTCATCATCCACAACACTGGGGGTTACTGGGACTGGGGGTAGCACTCCTCAGAACATCCACGATAATTCGATGTTCCAAGAAGATGAGCCAGAGGAAACAACTCTCCCATCAGATACAGCAAGGGCCGACGTCCCCGAGGACGTCCACGACTCCCAAGATGAAGCAAACTCTGAAGCTGGGGGTACTATCCCTTCTGAGTCCGAAGCAGAGGAGAACATTCCCACATACCCCGATGACTTTTTACTATAGGGGTATGATTCGGAGGGCTCGTCCTCCACCGTTCCTTCCATCTCTTCTCATATAAAGACGGTATTCATGACGGACAGTAACCAAGGTGGTTCCAGTGATCGCCAACGCATCGACACTCTGGAGGCCATACTACATGTCTAGGTCAAATATGTGGACGAAATCAAAGCGGCCCTTCCAACTCTCCAGGGAGGGACGCCTAGCCAAACAAGTGCAGGTCCCGCGGTCAATACGGACTCAAATTCAGCGGCACCGAATCCGAGCAACAATCCTCCTGAAGTAACGGTCCCCACCGCTGTGGATGAGGCCCGAGAAGCGAGAAGAGAGGTCCAGGAGCTCCGAACAATGCTTCACGCTCGAGAAAACTCTCAAGACCTCAGAATACGACAATCGTACCCTGCTGCATGGAGGGATGTCCCCTTCCCGCAAAGATATAAGCCGTTCAACATCAACCCGTATGATGGCAAGACCTCCGCCAGTCGGTACATCACTTACTTCGAGGTCACCACCGACCATCTGCCCCAAGATGATGCCATCCTTATACGATTATTCATTGGGGCATTGGAAGGAGTCGCCTTCGACTGGTATCGCAACCTGCCAGATAATTGCATCCACTCCTTCGTCGGCTTCATGCGCATGTTCTTGTAGAGATTCTACGAAGTAGGGCAGGACATCACAATGTCTACCCTTATGGACGTCATCCAAGGGGAGAAAGAGCTGACAAGGAACTATATTGAGCGGTTCTGCCAAACCGCTATGAAGCTGCCATCGGGTAATCCGGATTCCTCTTTAATTGAAATTTGCCAAAAGAGACTGCTTCCAACTATCAGCCTCTGGATGGGCGAAAGTCAATTCAAAGACTGGAAGACGTTTATCATCAGCGCCACAAGCGCCGAAGAACGATTGAAGAAGGCTTGCCAACTGGGATTGCACATCTCCGAGGGAGAAGACAAGAGCAGGCGTCCCAACGCCAATAACAATAATGGGGATAGCTCCTCCAACAATCGGACCTAAGGGCAACATCGTCGTCGAAGTCGGGGTGGTGCTGGTTTCTCCTTCCGGATTGGTGATCAAACGCGCTTACTCTCTCACGGAGCCCTGCTCTAATAATGTGGCCGAGTACAATGCTTTGGTCATTGGCCTCCAACTTACAAGAGAGCTGGGGGTAGAATATCTTGAAGCATACGACGATTCGCAGTTAATCGTCAATCAGATCCGGGGTTCATACGAAGTCCGCCACGAAGACATGATCCCCTATCACCAATTAGCGATCGACATCATCTCGTCGTTCGAGGGGTTCTTCATCGAACATGTTCTCTGACTCCGAAATATTGAAGCCGATGCCCTAGCTGGCCTTACCGCTTCCCTAGCAGTTTTGAACTATGTTCGCCAATCAGTGGATATAATAGGCCGTGAACTGGTCTGTTCCAAGAATAATGTGCAATTCGTGGCGAGTTATTCTGCTCAGACGATCGACGAAGTCCCGGACTGGAGAGAACCATTCATTGACTTCGTAGTATACGACATCCTGCCCGAGAACCCAAAAGAAGCCACTTCCATCAGAAGGCGTTCTCTCAGATTCTTCTACGATACAGAGACAAAAATGCTGTATCGCCGATCCTACGACGGATTATTGCTTCGATGTCTGTCAAATGCAGAAGCCAAAGAAGCCGTACGCGAAGCTCATGACGGTGTCTGCGGGGCCCATCAGCCTGGCCCTAAATTGCAAGACCGTCTTTGCCGAATGGGCTACTACTGGCCCACGATGGTAGCAGATACGATAGACTATACGAGAAAGTGCAAAGCCTGCCAAGTCTATGCGGACTTCATCCACCAACCATCCGAATTTCTACATTCGACAGTGGCGTCCTGGCCGTTCGAAGCTTGGGGAATGGATATTATCGGTCCGATTACTCCACCTTTCTCCCGAGGACATCGCTTCATACTCGCAATCACAGATTACTTCTCTAAATGGGCGGAAGCTGTTCCGCTTGCAGAAGTCAAAACATCAAACGTGATCAGCTTCCTCAAGCATCACGTCATCTATCGCTTTGGACTGTCCCGAAGGATCATCTACGATAATGGTCTGCAGTTTGCAAGCCACGCCTTCTATCAGTTCTGCGACAAGCATCGCATCCAGAATATTGCTTCGATGCCATACATTCCAGCAGTGAATGGGTTGGCAGAAGCATTCAACAAAACCATCATCAAGTTACTCAAGAAGTTCGTATCGTCCAACAAACGCAACTGGAACGAGAAGCTTGGTAAATACCTATAGGCGTACCGTACCACAGTCCGAACGGACACAGGGAACACGCCATTCTTCCTAGTATACGGGAGTGAGGCAGTTCTCCCATTGGAGACTCAAATACCCTCGCTCCATGTTGCTCTCACTTATCAATTAACGACCGATGACAACTACCATCGCCGACTATAAGAGTTAGAGGCCTTAGATGAAAAGCGCCTCCTGGCTCAGCAAAGGATCGAACTATACCAAGCACGCATCTCTGGAGCCTTCAACAAGAAGGTTAAAATCAGAATATTCTAGGTGGGCGATCTCGTCCTGGTAGTCCAGAGGCCGATGGTCATGACTCACAAAATCGCCGGCAAATTTTAGCCAAAATGGGAAGGTCCATTTATCATTGAGGCTGTATTCTCCAACGGTGCTTACCGCCTCGCAAAACAAAATAGAGACTTGCTCATGTTGCCCGTCAACGGTAAGTTCCTGAAGAAATATTATGTCTAAACGATATTTTCCAGATCATCGAGTCATGTACCCGCTGGTACCGCTGAACTCACATCCACAACATTTTCCAGATTATTGAGTTATGTACCTGCTGGTGCCGCTGAACTCACTTTCATAACATTCCAGATCATTGAGTTATGTACCCGCTGGTGCCGCTGAACTCACTTTCATAATAGTCCAGATTATCGAGTCATGTACCCGCTGGTGCCGCTGAACTCACATCCACAACATTCCAGATCCTTGAGTTATGTACCCGCTGGTACCGCTGAACTCACATCTACATCATTCCAGATTATCGAGTCATGTACCCCTGGTGCCGCTGAACTCACATTTCCAAATTCTAGATTATCGAGTTATGTACCCGCTCGTACCGCTGAACTCACAATCTTCCAGATTATCGAGTTATGTACCCGTAGGTGCCTCTGAACTCACATTTCGGTCACTCTTTCAGATAGTAAGTCATGTATGACCATACCTCTGAACTTTTTTCCTGGAAGAGATCCTCTCTCATGATCCACTACCCACACTCCCAGCGCACAAAAAGGGTAATAGATCCACAAATTTCCAAAACGGCCATGTCCTCATTACCTCTGAGTCGTTTCACTTCCGCCAAAAACAAATCACCCATTTACATAGAACTTCCATGTCCTTATTACCTCTGAGTCGTTCTATGTGCCCTCCTTCATTGAGCCCACTCCTGTCATGTCCTCATTACCTCTGAGTGGGAAGGCTCCGTCGAAGAAACCTTCATGCTTGTCATGTCCTCATTACCTCTGAGTAAGTATGTTGATTCCCTTTCGACTTATTATCCGTACCCACAACCGGACTACGCCAAGGATAATAGGTCCACAAATGTCCTCTGTTGACCACAAATATTCTCCGTTGAGTCCACTCCTACCATGTCCTCATTACCTCTGAGTAGGAAGACTCCACGGTAAAGCCTTCGTACTTGCCATGTCCTCATTACCTCTGAGTAGGTATGTCGGTTCCCTTTCATCCTATTATCTGTATCCTAAGCCGGGGAATGCCAAGGATAATAGGCCCATAAATGTCCTTTGCAAAGTCTGTTAGTACAGGCCCACCATTCCTCATCATGCCCCGGGAGCCCAGCTGCTCTATGGCGTTTTCTCTCCCGATACCCGGAACGTCCATGAGCACCCTGCCATGGAATTGTTCTGGGTATCCCCATCAACTTGTTATCTGTACCTAAAACCAAGGTATGCCAAGGATAATATGTCCACAAATGTCCTCTGTTGACCACAAATACCTTTCGTTGAGTCCACTCCTGCCATGTCCTCATTACCTCTGAGTAGGAAGACTCCGCAGTAAAACCCCCACACTTGCCATATCCTCATTACCTCTGAGTAAGTATGTTGATTTTCTCTCGTCTTATTATCCGTATCCTACACCAGGATACGCCAAGGATAATAGGCCCATAAATGTCCTCTGTTGACCACAAATGTCCGCAGCTGACCACAAATACGGTACTAGGTCCCCTAGTACATCCACATCTTTCCTCATCGTCACATGCTTTTGGAGCCCAGCTGTTCCATAGCATTCTTTTACCCAATACATAGAACTTCCATGTTGATAGCACCTCTGAGTTGTTCTGTGTACTCTTCATGGAGCCCACTCCTGCCACGTCCTCATTACCTCTGAGTAGGAAGGCTCCATTAAAGAAACCCTCATATTTACCACCTCTGAGTAAGTATGTTGGTTATCTCTCGTCTCATTATCCGTACCTAAAAATAAGGCACGCCAAGGATGATAAGTCCACACAAAATCCCCAACGGAAGCACCCAAACCTATCACGTCCATGCTACCTCTGATATGATCTCTACACCAAAACAACTCTACTTTCCATGCTTCTTATTCAAAGTGTTCCAAATTTTTAATTTGAAAACTTTGAAAGGGGTCTTGTAGAAGTATGAAAAATATTGCTTTTAGTCCCACATCGGAAAGGAGAAAAAGAAAGGGATCACTCCATTCTATAAATAGAGCCCCCTTGCCTCCTTTGAAAAGGGAACCAACTTCTCTTCCCTCCTTCCAACTTGGACTCTTCCTACTACGCACCTTCGGGTGCTAAGTCGAAGAAGTCTAGGGCAGCGCGGGCTCATCGAGCTCAGTCAGCTGTCCCAACCTCTGACCATCAGAGCGTCCCGCTAACTGTTAAAGCGGGCCTCTGATGGAAAGTTGTAAACATGATACCTACGCACTCGTGTGTTCGGGATACCCGGGCCCACAAAACGAGTACAAAGGTTGACCGAGATATCCTTGACTTACGAGATGGGATCCTTCACAAGCACAAGGAAAGAAGGGGATTCTCTATGCCGCTCGAATTCAACATGGAGCTCCATGCAGCTCAAAATCTAGAAAGCTTCATGCGGCCCAAAAGCAGCAGGGGGGCCTTAGGCGGCCCAAAATCAACATGGAAGCCCATGCGGCTCAGCCAGAAGGAGCCTCATGTGGCTCAGAAACTCATACAGACCGAAAGTCTTCTGGAGCCTCATGCGGCTCGGATAAGCTCTATGCGGTTACGACTCCGGTAATGACGATTTTTCATGCGGCTCGAGTATGAAGACTCTCATGCGGCTCGAGTATGGAGACGCTCATGCGGCTCGGTCGTGACGACTCTTCATGCGGCTCGGTCATGACGACGCTCATGCGGCTCGAGTATGAAGACTCTCATGCGGCTCGGTCATGACGACTCTCATGCGGTTCGGGTACTCTCATGCGGTTCGGGCACGACGACTCTCATGCGGTTTGAGTGTGATGACTTTCATGCGGCTCATGAGTACAACAGTTAGGACACGTGGCTGGACACGTGTCAAAAGCCGATCATATCTCAATAATTCAGATCTACTGCAATCAAAGTAATCTCTAGATTGGGTCGAATCCCAATAATCATAACAAACAGTGGGGACACGTGGCAGAGAATGATTCAGATTTATTCATTCAGATTTGCAAACGTCAATAAATCATCATGATACAGATTTATTACAATCAGTATTAATTACTCATTGGATTCAGCACAATCTACATTAATGACCCAGATTCAACACATTCAGGATTAATGGCCCAAATTGATTAATCAAGAGGCCGCCGACTTTTGAGAGATGGACAATCATTGTAAACCCTAATGAAGCCCCCCACTCTTATAAATAGCAGGGTGCCATTCCCTTACGAACATAGACATAGAGAGAGAGACGCACATAGAGGGATATACACATAGACAGAGAAAGATATACAGAGAGAGACAGAGAGCCTGAAGAGAGAGTATTTCTTCATTAACGCCAAGCTGTTCTTCTACAGAGCCAAGGCTGCACCCGATCGTCCAAGGAGTAAGGCAGAGCTGCCGTCGCTTTCCCGAGCCTCTACTGTCACCCCCAGAATCTAAAATAAACAATTGTACTTAGATTGCTGTACCTAGGTTTTTGTCCCTAGGCTTTCTTTGTACAAGCGAGTTTGTATTGTAAAGTAAAAGTCCAGTCCTCCGATAATTGTTCTGTTCTTTTATATTTTATGGCAATCACCCAACCCATGACGAGTTTTCTGGTAAAACGGATCACCACATAACGGTAACCGTCTACCCTTGCCTTGATTGAGACCTTGCATAGTCTTCAAATCATATCCCATATTCTGGATAATCTTAAGAGATTGTTGACTATATTTGTTAATTCGGATTCTTTCTTTATCTTTATCTCGAAGATCATCTGTCTGAATAACAGAAATATTTCTAGCCAGACCAAACACAATTTGGTGCTTATTTTTCTTATTAGACGGAATCACGAAATAAGATTCTTCGTGACGTTTATAAGTTACACAAGCTTGTGATGAAGCGACTACAGGAAGAAAATAGGGAGAAGATGTTAGAAACTTTTGAGCATAAGGTCTAACATCAACATGAGGGGGAAAGGAATTTTCCTTATGGTCAATATATAAGGTTTCTTCTGTATTTATATCATTTTATGATGACTTTGATCATCAGAAGATAAAGTCATTCTTTCAATGAATTTGACAGCCATATGCTCTAAAAGGAAATCTTCATTGATATTAGAAAGTACATAATGATCAATATTTACATCATTTATAAATTGACTACTATGCTTCGGATTGGTCATTAGCGGACCGTCGTCTGTCTTCTGTGTAGACTTGCCAAGGTTGATGATCCGTGGCAGTTCTGGATCATTTGTACGAGAAGTACGTCCCTTGGCCTTGATCATAAGGGGTTGAGCTTGGCTCTTGATTAGAATCTTCATAGATTCCTCAGATGAAGCCCGAGTTCTTCCTTTAACCTTGATCATTGACAGGTTGAGGTTGGATTCGGCCTTTGACTTTAATCTTCAAGGGTTGCTCTTCCGGAGGATCTTCATTGATAGATTGATCTTCAGCATATGATCGATCTTCAGTTATATCTGATATCTCCTTCACATGCTCATGTTTATAGAGCATTGAGTCAGAGAAATATGCTTCAACACCCTTAAAGGGATTGATATCCTCAAATTCAGTCTTCACGACCCCTTGAGGATCCACATACTTAAAGCATTGGTGGAGAGTTGAAGGCACAATGTTATGCTCATGTATCCACGGTCTTCCAAGGAGGATGTTGTAAGATACATCTGAGTTGATAACATAAAATGTTGACATAGTTCGAAGATCACCAATTTGAATCTTTAGCCGAATCTTCTCCAGTGGTTTACTCTTTCCAGAGTTGAAACCAACTATTGTGGTACTAGTGTAAATCAATTCACTAGTAGGGATCCTCAAGGGTCGTAGCATACTCTGAAGAATTATGCTAATAGAAGACCCAGGATCGATGTAAATCCTGTCAATTTCTGTGGATTCAATATACCCTGTATGGCACAGAGGTCTGTCATGCTTATTATGCTTCAACATCATATCTTCTTGTGTGAAGGTAATATTAGGAATTGCCTCTATCATACTATGACACTGTAGGCATGACACTGGTATATTGTCAGGACTCTTGAGTTGAGCTAAGCATGAATCAGCTTGTAGCAAAGCTTCACTCAGAGTTTCGTAGCTTTCTTTTGAAAGACGAAGCAGCTCAAATATTGAAAGTCTAGCCAGAGTATTAACTAACTGGGCTAGAATATCGAACTTGTAGGGTTTCATCACCACCCCTTGATTTGAAGTAGATTTTAATGGAACGTCAAAGCGTACTGCTTTCTGTTTCCCCTTCTCAACCATAGATGGTTTAGCAGGAACAGGAGATGATTGAGCTGGAACTGTTTCAACAACATCTTCCGCTTCTTTGGAAGATCCTTCATAATTTTTGTGGTACTCTTTCCCAGATCTCGTACCAGCAAAGGTCTCTTTTTCAGACTCAGGAGAATGAAGTACCATATTGCAGGATTTAGTCTTCTTTCCCTTAGTCTTTTTCTTGCGAAGATTTTTATGAGGATCTTCAAAACCCAATCCAAGAGTAGATTTTTGACTTTAAAGTTGTAAAGGAAGTCACATTCCTTTATCATAATTCAAGCCTTCCGTATTTTGAAAGTCATAGCCCATCTTTTTCATGAGAAGGACTGATTGCTGACTATACAAATGAGTAGGTAGCGGACTTTCAATGAGTGGTTTAACAGAGGAAGAAGAAGCAGAGATCTCTGTAACCACAGGAAAAGAAGGGGGCATAGAGACTTCCGTAGAAAGAGCAATATAAATCTCTATAGCCACAGGAGAAGGAGGAATACTCGGGATAGAAGGAAAGATCCCTGTAGGAGCTTTCTCATAAGCAGTGAAGACTTGTTGTGCCCTGTATAAGGGGACACTATTCATCGCTAATAATTGTCGATGAGTAAGCTTGAGTTTGGTAGGAGGAGCCAAACTTGGAGGGCATATATTCAAACCCCTCAGCCTATCCTCTAAAGGAATGCTACCCCATTAATGATCCAAAACATCATGGTCTGGGATAAAAATATGAGAAATCATGTTGCAGGTTTTGACTTTCTTACATTTCTTGGATTTTAAAGTTTTACCTTTATTCTCCATTTCAGGCAGTAAATCAGGGTGTACCCACATGATTTTACCATTTTTTAGTGTAAGAGGCAAAAGTCCTTCATTTTGCTCTCTAGCAGACGGGATATTCACAATCTTCATCGTCGCCTTTGGAATTGGAACAATTCCATCCGGGACTTGCTGTGGAGGAAAACCTCCAAATTGAAGAAAAATCATATTGGTTGTGACCGTATGCTCATCGTTGGTTAAAGCGATGGCATTGACATTTATCAGCTCCTGGATTTTCTTATTCAAGATATAGCAAGCCTTGGTAGGATGATTGATGTATCTATGATAGATATAATACTTGGGATTGTCGATCAGATTCACCTCATTAGGCCTTTTCGGCTCTGGAATCTGGAGTTTGCCACTCTTTACCAGACATTGAAATATCCCTGGGATATCACTGTAATCGAAAGAGTATTCTTCTTTTGGCTTGGAAGACTCTTGATTATTCGGCGTCGTTTTGGGTTTTGAAAGGTTAACCACTAAGGTTTCCTTTCCTTTCCCATTACGATTGCCAGAATTATTATTTGAAGAGTTTTTCTTCCCTTTGTCTTCTGAAGCGAAGATCATCCCATGCTCGCAAGCCAACCTACCATTGGTCTCGGCTAAAACTGCTGCTATGATAAACGAGGCCCAATCTGTGAATTGGGAACCCATAAAGACAACAATGGATGGTCGCATATTCATCTTGCACGTATCAATCAGTGCTGAATCTGGCATGCCTGGAGGCATTTTTAAAGTAGCTTGTCGGAAGCATTCTATAAACGTCCGAGTATCTTCTTTCTCCTTTTGTTCAATTTCTATTAGGGAGGATATATTCATGTCCATTCCTCCCTCATAGAATCGGGAGAGAAATATTGCTTTAAATTCGTCAAAAGACGAAATGCAATTGTCGGGTAGACTACGATACCAGTCGTAAGATGAACCCATCAAACACCCGATGAAAACTCGGGTAAGAAGAGCATCATTCTTTTACAAATGTACAGTCATAATATCAAATTAATTGATATATTGACTGGGAGATGCCTTTCCATCAAATAACACCATGGATTGTGGTTTAAACTTTGGAGGAAAGGGCACATCATTCTAATGAGGAGGATAATGTTGCTTAATCTCTAACCTCTGGAGCTGATCCTTGTGCTTCAGAACTTCAAACTGTGCTTTTAGCTCTCGCACTGCTTGAATAGCTTCACTGGTTTGAGGAAGCACATTTGATTGAATTGTTGTCAGATGTACCGTAACCCCCACCGGAGGTGGTACATCTTCTGGAATGATAGGATCTGGAGATGCAGAATTTTGATTGATAGCAGGCTCCTGACTAAGATTATTCAAGGGTATATCAACCCCTTGACTATCTTGAATTTGTGCCGCTACCTGTACCGGAGTTATCACTGCTGGCTGAGCGGTTTACTGAGTCATTATAATTTGACGCATACTTTGCATCATAGCAAGCATATCCTTCATCGATTGCTCAACTGTAGAGAGACATTGTTCCGTATTAGCAGTTGACGTCTTCGGTTCATCTCCAATAGCATAATATTCAACCTCCCTTGAAGATACAGAGGGATTGGTGTAGAAGTATGAATCAACGCTATATGTTTCGGACTCTAAAGACTAGGTACCCCCAGCTTCTGAGTCAGAAGTCTGCAACTGTCTTTGACTTCTCAATCGAGTGTTCTGATATACTCCTTCAAAATTATCAAGAAGTCGATTGAACTGTTGTTGACCAGGAGTCTATGACGAGTTGCGTCTTGGACGTCGTGCCCTGTTGGTATGAGATGCCATATTAACTGAGGCATATGACAACTCCTGTTCTTGATCATCAATTGATTGCTGCAGCATATTGTAACCTAATCGATCAAAAACTAACCGTTTAGAAGTCGAACAGCAACACTTGATTACAATCTGGTGACACTCACAATGGTGATCTTCATTGGAGAGTGTCACAGGAGATTTTCTGTCTTTACGCTTTTGTACAAGCAACTCGCATAAATCAGATGGAGTAGAGGAAGTAGTCTTCTTTATTATATTTAGGACAGAAAGTCGTTTAGTCCCTTGTGTATAAAGAAGATTAATGGCTGCATTAGCAGAACCAAACTAGGCATTTTTACGCGCCTGGAGTTGCGTGCGTAAATCCTGAAATTTTTGTGCACAGAGGACTCCATCAGCATTACGCGTAATTTGTAGGTTTAGTACCTTGCGTAAAGTAGTGTAGGAAGGTTGTTGGTGGACAACCAAAGTTTTACCAACAATAGAATTCATATTTTTACGCTGTATGCGTGTAGGTAAATTCATTTTAGATGCAGAAGCATCATTATGAATTTTATCTTCTCGGTCACCAACTGGAGATTTACCTTTACGTGTAGAGCGTAAAACATGAGTATCTGCCTTGTCACAGACGGGAGATTTTCCTTTACGCATGGAGCGTAAAGCTTGAATGTCTACCACGTCATAGACGAGAGACTGATTTTTATGCATGGGGCATAAAACATGATTGTCTACCACGTCAGAGACGGGAGACTGTTTTTACGTGTGGAGCGTAAAGTTTGGGTGTCTACCACGTCACAGACGGAAGACTGGTTTTTACGCCCAAAGCGTAAAGTTTGATTTTTACGCACAGAGCGTAAAACCTGATTTTTACGCTCAGAGCGTAAAACTTGATAGTCGGCCATGTCATAGACGGAAGACTGGTTTTTACGCCCACGGCGCATTATTGAAGTAGAAACTGCCTCGTCACCGACAGGAGTCTCCACAATAGGAGTAGGAAGGATGCCTTTGCCTTCGGAGACAACAGGGAGATCCGAGGATGGTTTGGACTTAGGAATTCAAACTTTTTACGCCTTTCATAATTTCTAAACATTGGAACAATGTGTACTACCCCTAGTTCGGAGCATTTCTTTGTAGGCAGTCTGGTCGAAGTGCACAACCAGAGTCTTCTTGGTCGATCCGACCAACGCATCATCATATTGAGCAATTGCCTTCTCATCAGAGGAGAAGGTCGTCCCTTGCAGAGTCACCATTTTTGTTTCACTTAACAAAATGCCTAAAAATTGGCTTTTGAAAGAAAACTAGAAAAAGTACAGAAAGTACAAATATTCTGGGAAGTATTTCTATGGAAGTCTGATCTGAGAGCGATCACTTTGTTCCGTGGACCATATGATGATGATGAAGAAAACTGCTTGAAGAGGACGAACAATCGGAAGAACTAAGTCACCAGAAAGGTATCGAGCAACGGCACTGATGGTACAGTCGAATGCTTTCTTGCTTTTTTTCACCCTGTTCTTATGAAAAAGTTGAAGAAATGCTTCTGAAAATATCACTCTAAAAATATGAGTTCTTTCAGAATCTCCTCTCCTGTCTCTATTGATCTCTTGATGATCCATGATATGTAAAAATAAGTCTATTTATAGACTTAACCCTTTGTGCGTAAAAAGTAACAAAATTGGGTCTTTACGCTAGTAACTGTCACCCACGATCCAAATCATCCTCTATGCACGTTGACACGTGTCCCATGTAGAGTTTTGATCCCTACACATGGTGACACGTGTCCCACTACTTCAACAAAGTGGGGAGAGCACGTACACATGTTCCTCGACAAGTGTGGCATGAAAACCACGTAAGCAAACCACGTTCTCAAGTAGTCAGGAAAGATCGAGCGTAAAACTGACCCAAAATATATTCCAAGCGTAAAGTGACAAACTGGCGTAAAATAGCCTAAAATAAACTTTCTGCGTAAAGTGGCTAGAAAAATAGCCTTGAACATAAAAAGTAGCCCAAATAGAATTTACGCCCACAATAGCCTTGAGCGTAAAAGCTCAAATAACTATCGTGCGTAAAAGAAGCAATTTTTATTGAGTGTAAAGTAGCCCCATTTGTACACCATACGACGAATATTGGGTTTGGTGAAAAAATCTCCTTGGCTTTTGTGTAATCCTGCTGTCAGAAAATTATTATGTTTGATCAAATCACTCACATTAAATACGGTCTGACAGTCTGTCCCCAGCGTAAAAATGGAGGAAAACTCTCGCGTGAAAAGTTTCTCGCGTAGAGAGCAGCTAGCGTAGAGAATAGCTAGCGTAAAGTTCTCAACTTCTTTGACTTGTTCTATAAAGCATTTTTTTACGCTCCTATAAGGGTCTTGTTCCACTATCAACTGACAAAGGAGAAATTATGTTGATTCACCCAGATTTGGTAGCAGACTTTGAAGCGCCTTCCTCTTCCAATCAAAAGAGGAACTCCAAAACTAAAACCATGAGCTGCAATATGGTATCCTTTGAACCAGTAGCAGAAAAGGAAATCTTAATCAGCACCAGATCTGGAAAACCCTATCTTCAGAAATTTTCTGAAACTCAAGAGAATCCTGCTCCATCTCCTGATGCTCTTCCTACATCATCTTCTCCTGCTGATAATATACCATCTACATCCTCGTCAGTCGTAGAACCAGCTCCTCCTAAACCGACGTCAGCAGACAAGGGAAAACTATCTGTCCGTTTTGACAAAGTATTGAAGAAGTCCTCATCTCTTGGACTTGAAAAGCCATATAATTTTGACATATTGGCTCAATTAGCCAATACTCCAGCAAGACTGTCAATTTTTGAGCTCTTACGTCTCTCAAAAGAAACTCGAAAGACATTAAGTGAGGCTTTGATGCAGGCTGATGCTTGTCTTGCTTTTCTAAAAAAGCCCAAAAATGAGCCGATCAGCTGTATACATTGTCATAGTGTATTTGAATTAATGCCCAACATTACTTTTACATAAGATGACATGCTTTTAGAAGACAATCGTCATGATCGTCCTCTTATTTCACGGGATATGTGGACACCATAAAAGTCGATCGCAGTCTGATTGACCCGGGGTCTGCGCTTAGTATCATGCTGAAATCATTGTTGGATGCTTTGAAGATCCCAGTGCATAATCTTTCTACAACTATCACTACCATCTTGGGGTTTAACCAAGGAAGAAGTGAACCCTTGGGGATGATTCGTCTGAAACTTCAAATCGGCAATCTTCGTACCAAAGTGACTTTCTATGTGATTGATAATCATGGATCATACAATGCTTTACCGAGAAGACCATTCCTCTATGAACACAAAATTATACCTTCTACGCTTCACCAATATTTCAAATATGTAGATGGCAATGGAGAAGTACAGAAAGAAGTTGCAGACCTGAATCGTTTTAAGGGGGTTGTAGAGTACTGCAATGACTCTCGCATATATAAAGAGGAATTCATGAAGGTGGTACTGGCAATGGATACAGATAAAGAACATAAAGGTGTGCCGAATGATACTCTGGTGATTCCTGTCAAAGGACGTACTTCCTGTCCTCAGTCTTCCAAACCACTGACTATCTACCTTCCTTCTCATAAGAAGCAGCCTCGTGGTGTTAGTGAGGAACAAAGGGAGCTCACCTCTTCTGAGCCACTTGTAATCGACCTTCGTTGTAAAAAGCCTCCTCCTCCTTCTCGCTCTTCTTCTCCCCCTCTAGTTATCAATCTGACTAAGCCTGTTAAGGCTAAAGGTCCTGTTGTGAATGATGGTGTAAAAATTAATAAAGCATCTCCTTTGCAGTATACTGATGTCTCTTATTTTACTTAATGTTATTTGGACATGCTAGATAGCTTTAAACCACTTACAATAGAGGTTGTATCATCTCTACGGAATGTAGTGTCATTGGATTCAATACAAGAATCGTACTTTTTAGTACCGTCTCGAAAGAAAGATGAAATGCCTATACTTTTTTTTAATAAACGAGAAGAACAAAAAATCATACTTGACAATGATAACAAGGATGATACAGGAAGGCTACAATTACATCGTTATAGTCCACAATCCAAGACAATCATCCGTAAAATGGGCTATGATTTCAGAACTGGTCTCAATAACGACAAAGGAAGGCGAACTCCTATTCGTGTTTCTTTTCCAAAAGGTAAATCACAACAATACTATAGTAAAATGAAGCGGGGATTAGGTTATACTTCACCACTTCCGACTCCAGAACCTTCCGAATCCGATGAAGAAGAACGATCTAACTCTTCTTATTCTATCTCATGGGATTCTGATACTAGTATTGGTCATGTTCATCGGGTAACAGTATCTTCTAACATGGTGTCTGCTGAATTCTCAGACAATGACGAAGATGATATTGAAGAAGCTCCTGAAGTAGACCCTTGGGCACAAAGAATGGACAATCAGTGGGAACTTTGTTTCGAACAACGAGAACTACCTACTGAGGATCAACTAATTTAGATCGATGTTGGAGAGAAAGATGTGCCAGACCAATCTTTATTAGCAAGAATCTCCATGAGGATGATAAACAAGAACTAATTCACCTCATTCGTAAATATATCGATATCTTCGCTCGGAGTTATGAAGATATGCCAGGATTAGATCCTCAAGTCGCAACTCATAAACTTAACATCTTGCCTAATACTAAGCCAGTCAAACAACAGCAACAGTGATTCAAGCTTGAAATGATGGGTGCAATTGATGATGAAGTCAAAAAGCTTATAACTTACGATTTTATCAGAGAAGAACATCACCCTGACTGGGTAGCCAACGTTGTACCAATTTTGAAGAAAATCGAAAAGGTTCAAGTATGCATAGATTTTCAGGATCTCAATAATGCTTGCCCTAAAGATGGATTCCCTCTCTCAATTACCGATGTTATGATCGACAATACTTGTGGATTCGAACGAATCTCTTTCGTGGATGGATTTTCTGGATACAATCAATTCCGGATGAATCCTGAAGATGAAAAACTTACTTCATTCCGTAATCTTCGCGGAGTATACTGTTATACAGTCATGCCTTTTGGTCTTAAGAATGCAGGTGCAACTTACCAGCAGGCTATGAGTACTATCTTTCGAGATCATCTGCAAAAAATGGTCGAATGTTATGTTGATGATATTGCTGTCAAAAGTCGTCTAAAGGAAGATCACATTCAAGATTTAAGAACTATTTTTAATCTAATGTGCCAGCATTAACTCAAAATGAACCCCACTAAGTCTTTCTTGGGTGTCTCTAGTAGCAAATTTCTCAGATTCGTCATTACCTCTAAGGGTGTACACGTTGATCCCGAGAAGATCAAAGCCATTCAAGAGATGCATCCTCCACGCAACCTAAAAGAGCTATAAGGATTCCAAGGTCGACTTGCGTACATCAGGCGGTTCATTTCAAATTTATCTGGACGTTGCAGACCATTTACTCAGTTAATGAAGAAAGGTGTATCTTTTATTTGGACGGAAGAATGTCAACGAGTATTTGATGACATAAAGAGGTATTTGATGAATCCACCAGTACTAGTACCATCGATTTCAGGAATACCCTTCTTGATGTATGTTCGGGCAATAGACCATTCATTGGAAGCATTGCTGGCTGAGCAGAACAAGGAAGGTCATGAACAAGCCATCTACTACCATAGTCGAATGATGATCGGAGCTGAACATCGTTATAGTCCGGTAGAGAAGGAATGCTTAGCCTTAATGTTTGCTGTTCAAAAGATAAGACATTACATCATCGGCCAAACTATTCATGTTATATCTCGATTCAATCCTCTTCGAGTCTTAATGAAGAGGCCCAATACACTAAAAATTCCATCCTGGTCCACGGTTCAAAGCAAATCTACACTCTAAAAGAGCTGTATATTGCCAGTGAGCATTGGAAAAGCGTTTGATGAAGTCTCCGTCAATAGTTTCCATATCTGGGTTCATCAAACAAGGATGATGAAGCAGTAGCTATCCAAGTAGGTAGGTGTATGGCATCTCAGTGCGAGGGAAATCTTGTCTTGCCGTTTTGTCATTCCGCTAGCTGGGCTTCTTGAGACATAGGTCTGTAACCCTGTCTAAGGTAACTCTGCAGAGTGTCACCAGCCTTGAACGGATCCAAGTCCTTAGCCAGTGTGACATCTCCATGGTCATGTTGTTCCATCAGATATTGTATATCACTCTTATCAAAAGGTTTAAAGAAATGAGGAGCACAGGCATGACTGTCCAGTGGCTTGTCCTCCCGTATATGACCCAAGAAGAGATATGGAATCCACTTGGTGATGTAACAAGTACCCGAAGTGGCACTTTTATAATAAAACGAGCAGATCTTATAGTGGCACAGCAACTCTTGGAAGACAGCGATCATTTGAGGGTTCTCCTCTGCCATAGCATCCAATTCATCGTTCGTGGGTACATACTCTTCCTATGGATTATCGCCCATTGGTAGGTGAGAGAGATACTCCATCTCATGAAGAGCAAACCCCATTTCTCCATGGGGAGTCATGAAAGTCCCAGTACTTTCATTGTACCTCTCTACTAGAGCCAAGAACATATGAGCATTCGGGTGAAAGCCATATACTGTAGTACAGATGGTATTGTAGAGACCCAGATCGAGGAGCTTGTCCTTGTACTGATCCAAAATCCAAATACACAAGCTACTCCAGCGCTTTATATCTGGGTTAACCAGACCAGTCATATGCATGCCGCGATCCGGGTATCTTCCTTTAGCCTTTGCGAATGTGTTTGCAAATATGGGTATTCTCACTGGAAGCAGCAAGGAAGAATCCTCGGAATGGATGCAGCTTGGCCTCAAACCTCTTAGATGTGTATTGTACTTCTCAGAGGTACTATAAAAGAGGTCCCTATTCTTCGGACCCAATTTGTAACAAATTTTGCCCACTTTTGCCTGCTGAATGGGAGTCAGATCCTATGACATTCTTCTGGGATAGCTGGCAAAAGTATATTGGGATAACGCCATAGACCTTGATATTTCCGTAAGGTATATGACTTTATCCTCTTTGGTGAAAATTCTCTGCTCTTTCTTTGTCTTTGGCTAGGAGGCCTTCTTGATGGCATCTCCAAATAAAAAAATAGGTTTCTTGTGGACCACAGTATCCAAACTTTCAAGAGGTTCTCCATTTATTAACTTCAACAAAGTTTGGTTCTCTTAGGCAATAAGGATGGTTCTTCGTGCTTCAGGACCGTCGTACTGAGGGAACGTGACATGAGACAAATTCTCTCTGCACTCCGGGACATTGAATGTTAAAGCAAATCTTTCGGCATTTGGGTCTTCCCTAAGATCAACTACAAAGAAATACGTGAACAAGAAAGTTAGAGACAACAAGGATGTACAAAATTTATAAAAGAGTAAAACTATTAAGTTGCACAAGCGTCTTAGGCTGTGCCAACAATTGAGTTGCCCCACATCCGAAGTTGCGTAACATCTTAGGTTGTGCAAGAATTGAGTTGCGCCACATCCTGAGTTGTGCGACAACTTGAGTTGTGCCATATACTATGTTGCATGAAACTTAAGTTGCACAACATCTCAGGTTGTGCCACCTACTGGATTGTGCCTTAACTTAGTTATATAATATTTTTTTTGATTACATAAAAAGCTAAGTTGCGCAACAGCATGTGCAACACAGTTAGTAAGAACGAACAACGTTCAAGCAGTCACACCCTAAGAAGGGGTGGAGCAAAGTTTGTGATGCTCCATACTCTAAGAAAAGGGGCGCAAGTCAGTTCTATCCTTCTTAAGTTCAACTTGTTCATCTTCGATCATATTCCAGAGCTGGGTGTGCAGTTTTTCATCGAGAAGAGGGTGGCACGTACTGAAGTGCACGAGTCGATGGAGCATGAGTTAATGGGGCGGCGACACCCTTCCCTTTGTTGGCGATAGTCTTCTTGGGGGCCATGACGTTGAGAGAGTAGTCGGAGAAGAAAAATCGCAAAGACTCAAAGGAGATTAGAAGTAAACGTAAAGAGTTACAATAAATTAATCAAGGGTTATTTATAGCCTAGTTGACAGAATCCTAACAGTCACCTTAAGTTACGCATAGAAAATCGTAACGGTTTGCAACAAACTGTACATGATAGGCACAACTTGACTCAGTCATTGTCATGATTCAAAGTATTTCAAAGTTTTGTAAAATTTCAAAATTTGAAAACTTTGAAGGGGGTATTGTAGAGCCTAAAAATCATGTTGCGCCATATTTTTATTACCCATCAATCAAGTTGTGCCCCAGAAATCAAGTTGCGCCACTGTTTTGAAGCTTAAAGGATCAAACTGCGCCACTGATTAGGTTGTGCCTGACAACAGACTGCACCCAAATCATATTGCGTCCAAGCCTACGTGACGTCTGACATTAATTGCCATTATTGCCTGACAGCACTGACAGCTGACAGAACAATAAATGAAGAAAATCTCTTCGAATCCATCAAAGCGTGCTACTCGAGAAGATTTGGTTGATAGCTGTCCTACACACCCTGTAAGTTGCGCCTAGGCGCAATTTGAATAAATTCCTAAGTTGTGCCTAGGCGCAATCTGAAAAAATTATCCTCATCCATTCAAATACTGCCCCGTGCCTATGCACTGAGTTGTTTTTAGGCGCAACCCAATCAGGCGCAGTTTAACTTGTTGACTGAAGCTTGTGCAACCTGATAAAGTTGAGACAACTTACATTCTAAAGCAGGATAACGTGGCGTATATGCCACTAATCGTTTAAAATGTGTCCACTATTCTGTACATGACCATGCGCATCTCAATCATATGATGCCACGCGTCTAAATGTAGTTAGTACACGATTGTGTAATTGAATGGAAGTTGGCACAACATAAGGTTGGCGCAACCCAAAGTGGCGTAGTTCAGCCTCGCACACATCAGAATAACTGCTAAAACAGTTATTTCCAGAACTCTATAAATAGAGTTTCCAATCATTATCAAGGCATCACAGAGATCAAATGCTCTTGCTAAATTGCTGCTGCATTCTCCAGAGGCTCTAGTCTTCAAGTTCACATAGTCCAAGGGATAAAGTGATCGTCTTCTGATCAGATTCCTACAGTTGTACTTTTCGAGAATTTAATTATACTTTTGTACTCTTTTTGTAAGTTTGTTATAAACTTTTTATTTTTGCAAACACGTAAGAATGGAGATGGTGTGAGCATATCACTATTCTGTGCCTCATGCGGACATAGGTAAGTAGCTGCACCTCTGAACAGTGAGGGCGTCGGCTGCGATGGAAAGGGTATGACACCCTTACGCATCTGAGATTGGCATAGGCAGACAGCTGCACCTCTGAAGTGCAGATTCTGGCTTCTAGAATAAAAGAAGGGGAGAGGGGCCTACCACAATCTTGTTTCTGAGGTTGGCACAGGCAGGTGGCTGTGCCTCTAGCTTGAAGGCTCTAGCTTCTTTAAGGTGCTGGATTGCTGATATGCTTCTGAGAGGCTGCGCCCACAAGAATATCAGAACATGCTTCGGTGGTGGTCAATCCTCCAGCATGTGTATCGATAAGAATGAAGGATACGCTTCAATGAAGACTGCATCCCTTGTAGATCCCTCTAGACTTCTGTCGAATCTGTACTAGATCCTTTGTAGAAGAATAGAATTAGTCCCCTATGTATAGTCTTGATGTGTCTATACTAGACTTTGGTAGACATGACAATGAAGGGACTTCTCTCCATATCTTATGCTTTGTCTTTTTAGCACTGAGCCTGAGTCTTTTGCATCTTCTACGCTTTAGCGAAGGGATGTCTCCAGCTGAAATTTTTTATGCTACTACAAGACCCCCTTCAAAGTGTCCCAAACTTGAGTCAAGCTCGGGATACTTTGAACTGAAGCATGAACACGCGTCATGATTGTACGAGCTGGGTGATGGCTGGTGTCACGCCCAGCTCTTAGCATTAATGGTCCTGAGTCATCATTTCAGAGCATGGGCTCCTGATGGCTTCTTGATATTGGAGCCTCTTGCGTCTTTGCAGGGATCATGAATCTCTTTAGCAGAGGAGGTTCAGAGTCACGTTCCTTTGGTCACTCGCAGTACTGCCACATGTCATGGAGTGGAGCTTTAGCTTAACTTGTAAGCTTTCTTCTGATCGATGCCTGGCTCGTGCTTGGACCACATGAATAGCCTGCATAAAGGACTATCCTCCTTCAAGAGAAGACTCAGCTGCTACAATAATGGCCTTGCTTGCCCGATGTTCAGCTTCTGACGACCCTAGAGTTTGCTTGAGGTGGCCGTCGGTGGCAAATTTTTATCCAAAGAAGCTGTAGTAGAACTACCATTGGATTTCGATACGTCCTATGGCCTGGATATTGTGGGCATCAATGGCATCTCGAACCTTTGCTTCCTGGGTTAGGATTGCTTGCCATTCTGATCGAGGAATAGCAAGGCCTGCTGCTGTGGTTGCTCTCGCCGGCTAGCTGGGGAGATAGGAAGTCCTGTGCTAGTCCTCATCCCCGGCTCGGGCTAGTAGCAGCTTCGGGCGGTGGCTTCCTTTTTACCAGGAAGTGATTGGCTCTGTCACCGCCTCGCCCGCGCTATTGAGAGCTTGTACTGTAATTTACCTTTTTTGTTGCTTCTGTGTATGTAACTACGAAGAGTCTGTAATAGGTCTTTGTAGCCATATGTTTTTATTTGTAGAAGCTTTCTTGTTCCCTTTGCTTTTGTCTCCAGAATAAAGAGAGAATCTTCATAATGGATTTGCCTGACAGGAGGTAATATAGACGTGGTAGGCTTGATCTTGGCCGGGGTATAGAACAACAATCCAGAGCTAATATGGACGTAAACTATTTTCTTAACTGTCGGGATAATCATAGAACTGATGCGAGAAGAACGACTACTCAGAGGTAATATAGCCATGATAGTCGCGTCTTCCAGGCGTAGAGGAGCAATCCAGAGGTAATATGGATGTTAAGTGCTTCATCTACTTGAGAGAATATATAGGAGAGAGAGCGAGAGATCCCCTTACCAGAACTCGTGGACACCCTTTTCAGGAGATGTGGGTGCCTATGCTGATTCTGTCTTTAGACGTAATACTTCTTTAGTAACTTGCCGTTGATGGGCATCATTAGCAAGTCCCCAGTAGGCTTAGCTAGTCGATAAGCACCGTTGGAGCACACCATTTTTATGACGAACGTTCCTTCCCACTTGGGCTCAAACTTCCCAGCCGTCTTGTGGGTCATCACCATCGGTCTTTGTACTGCCAAGACGAGGTCGCCTACCTGGTAAGATCTTTCATGGACCTTTTTATTAAAGGCCTCAGAGATGCGAGCTTGGTAAAGCTCAATCCTTTGCTGCACGAGCAAGCACTTTTCATCCAACACTTCTAGCTCTTGTAACCGCCTGCGCTGATTGTCCTCGCCGGTTAATTGATTGGTGATCATGTTAGCAGACAATATCTTCTTAAGGACTTGACCCATGTTAGTATCGGAGTTCCAAGTTGAGGAGTCAGAAGAGTGTGAGTGCCTTATGACTTCTTCTTCTGAATCTTCTGAGGTGGTCGTAGGTGTAACATACCCCAGCCCTCGACGAGTACGTTGGTAGTAGTTTTCAGATTTTCCCTTTGGAGTGTGAATCCGTATAAGAAGATACTGGCCTTTACCATAATTACGCCCTTTGTTTCTATTTAGGTCGTAGCCCATCTTCTAGATAAGGTTCTTGGCCTGCGCCGTGTAACGGTAGAACTATATTTTGTCGCTGTCGAGATCTGGGTCTTCAGGAGTTATTCGCTGCAGATGCTCCAATCGACCGAATATGATGGGTTTCTTTTCTTTTTTCCTGGCTAGAACTACAAAGTAGGCACCTCGGGCAGGGACAACCCGGCTCATATGGTTGGCAGTTGTCACTTGTGTCTATAGTTTACACAGAGAATTGTTCAGGAAATACTTGGTGTTCCAGCACGCGCCAGAGTAGTTCGATGACAACTTTCTGTTGATAAAGTTGAATATTTTGTCCCGAGGGATTACGTCGTCGAATGAGTGGGCCTATGTATCGACCTAGACGTAATCTTCTAGTTCATCGTAAGTGAGGGCTAGGGCTGCCGCCGGAGGAGAAGGAGGACGCCTCCCTTTCAGCTTGACCATTAAGGGAATGGTGGTTGGATGCTCCTGTGCCTTCATGGTTTGCCTTGGGGACCTCCGAGGTAACTTCATTCATATAGGCTCCTGACCATCTCCCATCGTCTCTGGAGGCGAAGGTGGGGCTTTATCCCGAAGCTTAACAACAAATGGCGCTGACACCTTGGGAGGCCTCCCTTTTAGTCGAACCTTTAAAGGTTCTTCGACCACTGTTGTGCTTTCTGAAGCTGTCTCTGCCTCGTCATTAGCATTATTGCTGTCATCATCCTAGGGTGCTGACTTGTACAGATCAGTATCTGTACAGTAGGCTTCAAGTCCTCAGAACGGGTCGATATCAGAGAACTCTGTTTTGATAGTCCTGTCGCCGGCTACATATTTCATACGCTGATGTAGGGTAGAAGAGACAATCATGTACTCATAGATCCATGGTCGCCCCAGCAGTATGTTGTAATTTATGTCTGGATCAACGACATAGCAAGTCACTTTAGTATGAAGGTCACCGATCTGACATTTCAGGCAAATTTTGCCTAAGAGCTCGCTCTTTCCCGCATTGAAGCCACTGATTATTGTGTTCGAGGTGGTTAACCGATGCATCGAAACCCCTAAAGTTTGAAACAAGCTCCTTGAGATAATGTTCAAAGAGGAACCTAGGTCGATGTGGATGCGATCAACCTTAATGGCACCGGCATACCCCGTATAGTACAGGGGGCGGTTGTGTCGGTTATTCTTTAGTAACATATCTTGTTGGGTAAAAGTGATACTGGGAATCACTTCGACTATGCTGTGGCAATGTGGGAAAGCTGCGGGATCCCCTTTCAGTGGCTGAACCTAGGTGAGGAAGGGCTCGGCATTCTGTAAAACCTCATTGAACATATCTTGGGTCTCTTTAGAGAGGCGGAGGAGCTCGAAGAGTAAAAATCTAGTCGGAGTATTAGCCAGCTGCGCTAGAATATCGAAGTTGTAGGGCTTGATAGGCCCGATTATCGGATCATTTCTGAAAGGTTTATCGAAGTGAACCTCCTTCTATTTCTGCTTGTCTACGGTAGAGGCCTGGGATGGACCCGCCTCTGGTGGCTCAGGGATCTGAAGTAGACCTGCTCCTGATATATCTGGGACAGAGGAAGTATCTGGTGGAGACTCCTCCTGGCTTGGATCCTGGCTCTCCGCTTGCCTCTACGCCGAGCGGGTGGTCACCAAAGCATTATCGGTCGATGTCGAGACCATGCGACATGCCTTATTTTTCTTTCCTTTGGCAGAAAGGGTTGTAGACGTCATCATGTCGAGAACCAAGTCAGGATGTATCCACTTGACTTTGCCTTGAGACTTGGAGAACGGGACGAGCCCTTGAGCGTTGTCCCGTGCTGGCGAAAGGTTGACTACCTCCATCGTCGTCTTTGGAATAGGGATGACGCCATCTTATACCTCTGTTGTAAGAAAACTCTCGAACTGGAGAGTAACCATGTTGGCTGTGATGGTCTTCTTTCGTAATCCAACGATATGACGTTGGCATTAATGAGGCGCTAAATTTGCCCCTTCAATACATAGCAGTCCTGTGTTGAGTGATGGACGTATTGGTGATAATGGCAGTACTTGGGATGGTCCACCTTTCCCACTTCTTCAGGATACCTCGGTGGCGGGATGGATAGTTTGCCACTCTTCATAAGCATCTCGAAGAGCTCCAGCGTATCTTCATCAATGAAGGAGTAAGTCTCCCTTGGCCTCTGCGCTTCGGCAGACTTGGGGTTTACAGCTGCAGAACCTTTAGAGATGTTGACGGTCATGGCTTGCTTGCCTTTTCTGTCTTTGGGGTTGTTGCTGTACGAGCGTCTCCCCTTGTCTTCGGGTGTAAAAAAGTATAGCCCTAGGAGCTGCACGTCCAGAGCTTTTCTTTGTACGGTATCTGCTTCGATAATGAAAGACATCCACTCCATACAGGGAGCACTGTGCCATAATTTTATAGTGATCAGCATGTTCTTGCGGCAGGAGTCCATAAGCATGGGCTCGGGCATGCCGGATAGTAATCTAAGGGCTGTTTGGCGGAAGTGCTTGATGTATGCGTAGACAGGCTCTTTCTCCCTCTGGACAATTTCTATGAGGGTCGATATGGTCATGTGCATGCCGCCTTCGTAGAATCGGTCCATGAACCGAGTCTTCAGGTCTTCAAATGATGAGATACAGTAGTTTGGAAGACTGTAAAACCACTCATAGGCTACCCCCTATAGGGCTCCTATGAATATGTTGGACATGAGGGCATCTTCCTTTGGAAGGTGTCCCGTTACTGAGGCAAAGTACCTCAAGTATCATCGGGGAGACCCCTTCCCTTCATAAGGTGTAAGCGACTGCGGATTGTATTTGGAAGGATAGACGACGTTGTCCCGCTTGGCAGGATATGGCTGCCGGATCTCCATCTTTCGGAGCTTTGCTTACTTTTCTTTGGCATCATGACGAGCATACAGCTCCTTGATTGCCTGCTATATTTCAGCCGGAATTACGGAGCCTGTAGGCGATAGAGTAGACGAGGATGGTCCTATCTGGTTTGTAGTAGGCAACCTGCTAGATTCGTCATTGGTTGGAGGATCACATGCAGGTGTAGAGGCAGCGGGGGCCATGCTACTCTGGAGGTCGATTATGACCAAGGACATGGTCTTTATGGTGTCTGTCAGTGTATCTAACTTCGTCTCGAGGACTTCAATACGTCTGAGAGCTTCGTTGTTGTCTTCCTCATTGCCATTGGCCATGAACACAGACCGAGTGTGAGGGTGACTCGAGGGAGGCGTGGATCCTTTACTTTCTGATTCTGACGCCCGAGGCTCGCTGTCCTGAGGATATACCATAAGATTATGATCTTCTTCGGACTCAGTATGGTTGGTACCCCCGGTCTGGTGACTGGCTGCGCCAATGGAGACATCTGTATCGTATTGTACCTCGTCAGATTGAAATACAGGGTTGTTGTGCATAGTAGAAGGCTGGCTACCCTCAATTTTTGACAAGACACCCAATGCAGATTTGGAACGAGTGCCTTGGAACACACCTGAATCGGGTACCCTAGCTTTGCTGTTTTCTGACTTTCTCTTTGGTTTAGCAACCGATATGGGAGGATTCTGGGAAGGCTCCTTGAAAGCTCTAGAACCCTGTGCCGCATAGCATGTAGCAGTGCGGGACTCGTCTTCTCTATGACTCACTGACCACATATTAGGCCTCTGATATGGAGTCGGTGTGGAGTAGAGTCTCTGGAAGACGGAGCGCCTGCTCGGCAATGGCACAGCCGTCTGCTGACAACGGTAGTTGATGGTAATCTGGGTACAAGGGTGCCTTGATTTAGGCACGTCTTGCGCCACAGATTCTTCTTCCGCTTCGGAGAGGGTTGGCTCTTCTGTCGTAGCACTCCCATTGTACATAAAGGGAAGCTACATCTAAGCACGGTCAGAGCGGGTCTGGCGAGAAAGCCTCATGTCGCTCCTATAGGAACGCCACTCGCGTGGCTCCCTCTCCGTGGGACGTACCCCAGTCTTGGCTTACGTACAGGAGTACCCCAGTAGGAGGAAGATTTGACTGGTTGAGACATCAGAGCGCGGGAGCCAGTCTTGTATAGCTGTCCATCGGCTGCGCGTGTTACTGTCAACACGGGCCTCTGGTCTACCGCTGGTGTCGCACGCTTGTTGTACGAAGCGCGTGCCACCTGGGATCTCTTTCTACTACCCCCAGCAGGTGAGTAGTATTCAGAGTCTACCGAAGGTTTACCTGAAGGAAAAGCGATTCTGTTGAAGACAGATCTCCTTGTCGGTAATACTTTCGTCGTGAGGGGTTGGACCAGTACGCACTTCCTTCGACATCGTTCCTTCGTCAGATCAACCATAGAACCACCATCTTCTTTGCCATGCTTTCCAGAAATGGGAATCGGGCGAGGGGATAAGGCTGTAGCAGCCGGGATCTTCTCTGTGGACTTGACGTTGAGGGGGTCCTGAAACGTAGTTCCCGCCATCGTGCTGCTAGCTGCAGCCGCCTTAGGCCTCCAGACACGTCGAGTCTTCTTCGGTTGTACGAACCGGTTCGAAGTCTTCGACTTTTCATCAGAGAGGAGATCTTCTAAAGCCTGCTGGTCGAAGCGTACGACCAACATGTCGTGAGAAGCTCCCAGCAAGTTGTTATCAGGTTGCGTAACTGCCTTCTCATTGGAGGAGAAGGTAATCCCCGGCAGAGTCGTCATTTTGTTCGACGTAACAAAAGGTTGAATGAACTTTTTGCTTTATTGAACGTATAAGGTATCTGTGTACAAATAACGAAGTCCTAAACAGGATATTCTAAGTACCCGGAGAAGAGATTTCTGGGAAAGTGTGACGATAGATATCGAGCACTTCAGCGGCTCCTTTACTCCGTTGACGATCTAACGATGAATCAACCGTGCTATGGATCTTTGGCACCTTTGATGGGACTCTGGGGTCACCGATCAAGAGGTTGTCTGGATGAAAAGAACCCTTGAAGATGGTTGGTTGGTTGGTTCTTAGGTTGATAGGTGGATGAGGGTGGTCGACTCATTGTGGATGGAGATCACTGCTCCTTTGAAGATTGTCGATTGTCAATGTTCCCTCTGTCTTTTGATGCTTCGATGGAAGAAGAACTCCTTCTATTTATAGAGAACCGAGCATATATGCGATGTGCATTAGGGTTCCTGAGATATGAAATAATATGTCGTCATTGTACGGTACAGGCTTCTGTGGCACTGACACGTGGCGGACATCGAGATTCCTTTCAAACGAGATCTCTGGTGGTTATAAACATAACCGAAGGAGGTGACACGTGGTGCATGTCAATTTTCTTGCTCGGATACAGCCGAGTAAATTTTGGGATTTCATTCTAGATTGGAGTCTAATTGATCCTCGTCTAAGATTTAAATCAATATGTTATGAGATCAATCTTGATTTAATCCCAATCTTCTCTGCAAGAGACGGTTTAAACAAACCAATTGGGGTGGACCCATGCTTCCTGTGCCTCTGGTGAGGACTAAGTGCTGCTGCGCTTCTTGGACGACGAGTAGACCGTGCTTCCGGAGACGACGAAACCTCTGTGCTTTCAGGCGACGAGTGGACTTGGCTTCAAATGACGACGAGACTTCTGTGCATATATAGCAACTTACGAAGCTGTATTTCGGGCTACCAGAGTCACTGTGCTGTAGGTGATAAGTAGGCTTGTGCTTAAGGTTGGCAAGGTTACTGTGCTTTTGGAGCGACATGTTAACTTGTATTGGTTGCGATGGGAGTTCCTAAGTCTCTTGTAGAGAAGTAACTTAAGCTACTGATCCGGAGCAGATGCTTGTGTCGTAGGAATGGAGATGGTGTGAGCATATCACCATCCTACGCCTCAGGCGGACGCAGGTAAGTAGCTGCGCTCTGAACAGTGAAGGCGTTGGCTGCGAAGGGAAGGGTATGACACCCTTGCGCGTTTGAGATTGGCGCAGACAAATAGATGCACCTCTGAAGTGCAGATACTGGCTTCTGGAATAAAAAAAGGGGGGACCTACTACCATCTTATTTTTGAGGTTGGTGCAGGCAGGTGGCTGCGCCTCTGGCTCAAAGGCTCTGGCTTCTTCAAGGTGATGGGTTGTTGATATGCTTCTGAGAGGCTGCGCCCACAAGAATATCAGAACATGCTTCGGTGGAGGTCAATCCTCCGATGTGTGTATCGAGAAGAAGGAAGGCTGCACTTCAATGAAGACTGCATCCCTTGTAGATCCCTCTAGGCTTCTGTCGAATCTGTACTAGATCCTTTGTAGAAGAGCAGAATTAGTCCTTTATGTGTAGTCTTGATGTGTCTGTACTAGACTTTGGTAGACATGACAATGAAGGAACTTCTCTCCATATCTTCTGCTTTATCTTTTTAGCACTGAGCCTGAGTCTTTTGCATCTTCTGCGCTTTAGTGAAGGGATATCTCCAACTGAGATTTTACATGTTTCTACAGTAGGCATAGAAGAGAAGTATCCATATTTCATTATTGTGCAAGTCCAATGATGATATTTCAGGAGAGTTTATCCCTTAGAAATAATGTGGGGGTGCACATGAAAACTTAAATTTGGTTTTGGAACCTCCGCTTTGAATTGGAGAGAACTAGTTGAGATACTACAAATCTTAGAAACCAAAATTAGGAAAACACAAGGACTTTGAAATGAAGAGCGCTCTCTTCTACTCTCTCCTAAAGAGAGGAGAATTTAGATCCAAAAAATTCATTGACATCAATAGTCTGATATATTAGTGTTATTGGATATATGTAACCTGGTAGTGTTCGATGGAAGAACCGCTATATATTTAGATGTTACTGAAAATATTGAAACTCTTGTCAAACATAAGCTCATACTGATGAGATTTTTTAATAAATGTTATAAGTAGTAATTACAAGCAACATGGATATGATTTTTGACAAGATACAAAAGACTATAACATAAAAAATGAGATATCAATATTCTCATAACCATGCAGCATGTATCACCTAATTACATTAAATAAGTTAATTTAAATTCTCTATATTGTTAAAAAGCTAATATATGGTTAGATTTATTGCAATCGGACACGTCCCACAAGCGCTCCGATATCATGAGTCTGAAACATGACCACAGAGAATATTTAGACCAACCCACTCGTCTAACGAACACCATGAATAGATAAAGACAACGTATATGGTCGGTGACTACGTCACCTGGACAAATTATAATCTATATAACTTGAACGAAATTACAAGATTGATTAAAACTAATGTTGAACCCTTTGCCCTAATAACTTCAACCCCTTTAGCACACTCAAAAAGAAAAGACAGAGACTACAATAAAATTATTCATCCTACCCATAGCAATCTCCCTAAACGAAGGTAACAACTCCTCGATTAGATCTCCTCTTTCTTCGTGAGTCCTAAGAGCAAAATACGAACTTCTCTTAGATTTTCTTTGGACAAGCATCATGAATCTTCTCCTTGTGCTCTTCCTATTGCCTCCACCCTCTACATATATATAGTTGAGAAACCCTATTTTAGATCATAGGAATTCCTAAAATAGGAAACCCTAAAATAAGAAATAAGAGAGTATTTTAGGACATAGAAAATCCTAAAATCGTCTAGCATTAATTATGGACGTCCAAATCTAATCAAATCAAATATTCAATATAGATTTCCAAATCATACCAAATATTTGACCAGATTTGAACCCCACAAATATATTATTACCAAATACAGGCTGGACCTAGCATACTCCCAATCTAGTATAATAAGAGGTATTAACACCATGGCCCCTCAACTGGACTCCATGCATGTCATCCCGTGACAGAGTTCTTGCTTCTCCATGCCACTGATCTCTAATCCTCTAGTTACTTCATATATTCCTTTGTCTCCAGCTCATCGACCGTTATATCGACGCTAGCTACCAAGCACTACTGGGGATACTTTCGTTATTAATAACACGGTCAAGGCCAAATTTTCTAACGATCAGCCTCACCGTAAGTCTTGATTGTCTGTCCACGACTTTCTCTTCCACTGAAACGTGCTACCATTCCTACGCGCTTCTTCATCCTTCGCTGGCCCAATCAAGCGAATAATGGGGTTCTTCCGAGATTAAGTCTCATGAATCTACCCACCTTTGTGTGTGACACTGAAGCTCCCTCATGCACATGCGTCCTCGAGCAGAACATCATGCATTATGTATGTTGTCGATGACCCATAGCTCTCCCGAAACATTATGAATGGAGATGTACCCGCCTCAAATTGAGTTTACTGCACACCTTGATCTCCTCCATGGTTTCGAAATATTGAAACCAATGTCGCTCCATAAATCTTTAGTAAACCATCGGTCACCAAAACCAGATCCGTGGAACAACCCTCACCTGAAGACTGATCAGTTATCATGGAACCAACAGACTGACCCTCAATATTTGAATCATCACCATTCGTCGCTTTCTCGCGATGAACTGAATCCTCCATATCCCTTAAATCGTCTCGAAGACCTCCGAAGACAAGTTCTCGATGATCCACAAACTCATGCCCAGTACCCTTCGAGCCTTCACCTGATATATGTGGCCTTCCTGTACACATCAATAGCTTGAGCCTGCACATGCCATAACATATACCTTCTCGAGCTAGCTGTTGGAAATACTTCGTAAGCATCCAATATTTATTTCCAAAATAAACTACGACAACCATCACCCGTCAGCCTCCCTACCGAAACCATGTTATAATGCAAACTCGGTACATGTTGCACCCCCTTGAGAACGGGCTTCTCACCAAGCTCCATTATCAAATACACATCATCGATGCCTACAACTGAACATCGCCCTGTTGTCCATCTTCACACTCTAAACCTACTGTCTCGGTATGACGTGAAGAACCTTCTATACAGAGTGACGTGATACGACTCCTCCATGCCTATGAAACAATCGTCGTCATGACAATGCCACAAGGTTCTTCTATATCGATTGCTACGATGATAATATCTCAAAATGCCATGTGATCCTTCTGATCATCATTGCCTTTAGCCTTCTTGGATTTGAGCCTAATACAGTTCCTCATAATATGACCCTTTTGCCAAAATGATGGCATCCCTCCTTGTGGTCCATAGTTGCAAGATCCCAAGAATTCTCCCCCGTTCTCGCTTATGACTTAAGTCTTCCCTTCCCGTAGGAACACTAAATCATGTCACGCCCCCATTCTGCAGTCATTCGTCCTCGCATAAATCTCTAGGAACCGATCGTCTTCGCTTGGGCATGATGTCGTACAAGTCCGAATTGCACTTGTACAAGACAAGGACGATACATAATTGATAATCTTCAAATATGAACATATCGCAGCGGCATAAGCAGACAAATTGAAGATAGTAAGAACATGTAAAACCCCTAAATTTTTACTTTAATTTAAAAAAAAATTATTACGATATGAATTTTATTTTTTGTATCGTACGTAAGTATGAATTTTTTTTATTTATTCATATACAAAATATTTGGTTAATGTTCTTATATAGAAATCGATATTTTGTTTTATGGTATGAGCAAGTATTTTCTATCAAAAAGGCATCCCACGAAAATTGTCAAAAACTTTATTTTTACTTTTTGAAAGACTATTTTATTCTTGCTTAAAGTTAGTAGTAATTTAGAAAAACCATGAATTATGTAAATATTTTGTTTGTATACAAGGTACATAAAATTTATTCATGTATATATTGTTGATTTTCGAAATTAATTTATTATTATTTTATATTATTTATAAAAAGACATTTTTAAAATAGTTTGATTTAATGTTTGATTATTATGGCAATTTAAATTTGAGTTATCTTATCTTTATTTAAAATAGTTCTAAATTAAAGTTGTGATTTAAATTGGATTTGGATTTGGTTGAATTGGCTTTAAATCTATTTAATTAAGTGATGAATTATCTATTGGGAATTTAAATAAATCCCAATCTCTATCCAACTGGGAATTTCCACCTCCTATAAAAGGAGAGGTACTCCTTCAGAAATTTTCCATCCACAACCAAACCGTGCATCGTATCGGTGTCTCATCCACTATATTCTATTTGTACAAATACGTTGTTACTCTGCGTCCGACAATCCCGGACGTCCACCCTGCCGTGTCGGACACCCCCGACACGACACATCCAACCCGAAAAATCAAAATCCCTAACTTGACCCTATTATAAACCCCCGTACAGCCTGTATCGTCCCGGCCACAACAACCCCGTCGTCACCATATTCCCCGTCGACCCAACAACCAACCATCGACAGAGAACCCCATTACCGCCGTGTCGAACAGCCCCCGTCCTCCACCACTCCGCCATCACCACCAACCCGCGGCAGCCCCGCCTTCACCGTGCCCATCCCCGAACTCCCGTCACCGACACTACCACCAGTTCAAACGCCCCACCACCATCACCGCCCGCCCCACCGGAGTGGCTGCCCCCTTTGCCACGTACCACCAGATCACCATCACCATCATCACCGTCATCCCCAAAACTCTACTTCCCGTCTCCACCACCACCGCCCCAAAACTCGGCCACCGCGGTAGCACCGTCCACAGTAGCCCCTCCGGCAACACCACCGTGTGCGCCACCCCCATCATCACACACAAAGGAAGAAAAGAAAATTGAGAAACCCTAATCCTAAACTCACCTCCGCCTCCTTTCCGCGATGCCGTCTCCGCGTGGCATCCCTCCGCCCAGCCGAACAGCCACCCCGGCGCCGCTCCAGCCGACGAACTCCGTCACCTCGGCAAACCTCACCGCCGCACCGTCGTTATTTCTTCTCCGCCTGCCGAGCTTGGTGCCGGCCCCATCGATGTCCTCCGGGGCCACCGGCGCCGTGCCCGCCGGCCACCGGCGCCCATCCGCCCGCCGGTGAGTAACCCTCTCCCGCTCTTTTCTTCGTAAATTTTTTTCTCTCTCTCACTCGTAGGATTTGGGAATGGCCGATTAGTTTTTTAGGTTTTATTCTTATATTATATTATTATTATTATTATTATCATTATGATTCATGTTATTATTATTATTATTAATTACGGTTGTTGTTATTATATTAGTACTATTATTATTAATAATAATATTATTATTAATTACTGTTGTTGTTATCATATTAGTACTATTATTATGATTATTATTATCATCATTATTATCATTATTATTAAAGTATTATTTTCAGAAATTTTGTATTATTATTATTTTTTTTTCAACTACATGTATAGAATAAATGATAGAGATATATAGGTAATTTCAAATATTCAAAATTTTCCTAAAATATTTTTCTAGATTTATTATATTTCATTGAAATATTTTTGACTAATAAAACATAGATGTCTACCAAAAATTCTACTTTTACAAACTTATATTTGAATACGATTTTTTGATTTATCAAAGTATTTAATAAAAGTATTTCTCAAATTAAATTAATACATATATAACTAATTTCAAGTAATTACGTAAAATTTTACTTTTCAAACATTATAAGTATTTTCTGAAATAATATAGGTATTTACTCTCCGCAAATTCTCCCAATTATCCTCATTACTCATGACTAATCCTGCTTGCCTATTTTCTCGCAACCTCGAACCCCTACGCCTCGATCATGGCTATTGGACCATGCTGGACTTGTCAGATTATCGCACACCAGGTGTAACAATAGACAAGATACCTTGCCATTATACTGTTTATTTTTAGTTTGTATTTTATTACATATCATTGTTCATTTATTTCCAGTTCTTGATTTACTGCCTGCTCAGTGATATTAGATGTACTTTGTTATTTATCCTTTGATTGCATATGGACCTAGAGTTAAGGGACTATCGTTGTAGTGTATTGCATATACCTTGACACAGTTGTACCACGAGGATGTGTGAGATGAGTATCATATAGAGGTTCTTACGTGTGGGCTGATCTCCCATGTGCATGCGTTAGGACTAACTGCTAATAGAGGTATGTTATGAGACTTAGCAGTTAGTAGAGAAACATGGTCGTAGATGCGACATGATAGATACATTGGGTGGGGAGAACAATACCTGATGTATGGGCTTCGATTGCACTTCCTTTGTAATCCGGAAGCTCCGCTGGAGATACAGGTATAATGAGCCTCTCTGGTTGGCCACTGTCGTTTTTGAACGTCATGCACTTAGGTCACTGGTGCCCAAGTGGGAACTATACCAGATCCTATTTACAGCCAGGGCTCATGCGTCTAAGGATTGTTTCTCAATTGCATGTTCACTTTAGTTCGGTTAGTTTACCTTATTTATGTTTTGTCACTTTCTTTGATTGTGACATATTTTATATTCAGTATTTATATGGCATGTTTATTGTATCTTGTTACGTCCCTCTGAAGACCTGGTTATCTCGTCAGGTGTGTGTTCTTTGTGTTTCACAGGTGTTCTAGCCGTGGCCATGATCGTCACTATCTCTTCGAGGATGATTGCACTTTGATCGTCTTCGCTTCGCCCACCAAACTCATTTTATTTTCCATGTACTTTTCTTTACTTGTTGGTAGTAGATTTGTCTCCGCCTAACGATTATATACATGACAAATTCAAAGTTACTTTTATATCATTATTTATCTTTGTGGATGAGATTTAGTACCTTGGTTACTGTATTTTACAGCTTATGTATATATACGAGGGTCCATATACTTCGTATGTATACAGCTGGCATGATTACGTTTTAGTCCAACGTATTTTAGGACTGGGGCATTAAATATTTTTGTGGTGGCCCATGCAGGTCTAGTTTGCCGTTTCGGTTACATGATTGTACCGAACGGGCCTGCAGTATAGGATTAGAGTTTAGAATCTCATCCTCCTACTTGACATCCTTTCTTGACTTCAAATTCTGAACTCTCGTTCGAGCTCCTTGATTTGCATCTTGCTTGACTCCTTCTACCGTAAATTCTTAGCTTTGTGCTTAGTAAGATGACTACACTAGTATATGCCCATAGCTTAAACACATGGCTAGATGGATTGGATTGACAATTAATATGCGTTGAGATTTTATTTGAGTTATAAAGGCATTTATTTTCCTAAAAATATGATTTTAAGGATTAGTTAATTTCAAGTTGGGTAGTAGCATATTTTTTACTTCTAAAAGATAGTTGGAAATTTTAATTTGATATTACAAGGTGATATACACAAGAGGATAGCTAGATCGAGAAAACAAATTGATTTGATTTTGTGTTTTGATTTGAAGGACTTTTAACATTTATGATTTATTGAGTTATAGCTATACATCTTTTGGAGGAATATAAATTTGATTTGAAAAGGATTATAAAATTTTAAACTATGATTTACGGTTGATCAAAATTTGAGGAGGATTGATTAATTTTGGTAAAATATTTTTTGGATTAAATTACGTCATATGATCTATGATTTATAAAGTTATTTAGATTTCGAGTTTAAAACCTTGATTATGGATATTTAAATTTTGGAAAAAAAGGAGAATTACTTTTGAAGAGTAGTTGTGACTTATTGGAAGCTAGATATACACATTTGAAGGATATATAATAAAATTTGGGAGTTATTTAATTGTTCTATTTTGTAGTACGAATTTCGGCTGATAAACCTATTTAAATGTCGAGTTTAAAATTTGGAAAAAAATATTATTATTCGAGTTGCGATATACAAGGGTTATTTTGAGATTGAATAGAAATTTAAATTGGATTAAACTTGACAGCCTAAGATGATTAGGAAATCTGGTGGAATATCTTGAAAATTTTATTGAGAAAATTTCGAGGAACTTAAAATTTTAGATTATATCATATATTGGTAGGGAACCAAGAAGCAAGAAAGGTCACCATAGTGAGATAGAAGTATTCTACATTAGAATGCCATGCCATCTATGATTATGATATTGCATATACACAAGTTTAGTTAGTCATCGACCAAACCGATGAACATATCTTTGACTTACACGACCTTCCCTCAAATCTAGATCTTTATTCGGGACATCTAAATGTTTGAAACTTAGAAATGATTAGAACCATCCCCTTGACCATACCTTTATCTATGAGACTATCTTCCCTCTAGAAACTTTGTCTCTAACTTATTTTACTATGATCTACGAGACTCCTAATTATCCTTATTCGTGCTTTAACCTTCATTTTGTGCATTAATTAGTACCTTATGAAAATCCACTTTTTATTTTTGATCATTTGGCGTCCCTATCGTGACTTTGATATTTGGAGCACAACACTAGATTTTTCCTTTCCACAAATTTCACATGCAAGACTTAGACGAGCTCACCTTCATGTAGGTATATCATGTCCCACTAAAACACGTCCCCTTGTACTCTATTTGTATGGTACGACTTTCGGACCATAAAGACTCAACCATAACCCTTACTATGTTACCGATATGGACTCCACCTCGACTCAAATTTTTCGACCTAATATGTGATTGCAATCTATAAAATGCTTAACTTGAGTTTATCTTGACTGTTTAACCCTTGTTATTTATTTTCATGTCTTATCACGATTCACTTAGACACATAACATCTTTCGCTCTTCAATATTGTAACCCTTACCCTTCTCCCTTTTCAATTAAATTGCTTTACTTATATTTCACTATGATTCCACCATGGTTTATGCAACCTTGTTCCTTGTATGATTCCCTTATGCAAAATAAAATTTGATCATCTCGAGTTAGTAGAGATAGATTAGAGAACCCCACAGCAAGGATAAATAACACAGTTGGCTAAGATGTAGAATGGACATAAATAAAAATGTGCGATAAATCCAAATATATGAAGTAAGGAATGATATACGGTGTTTTGATGAAACACTCAAGAGTAAATAGACTTCTCGAATTTCAAAAGCTTGTCTTGAGGTAACTAAATATTGAGTGAAGAATCTTCTAAAGTGTTGGTGGTTTAAGAACTAAATTTATATATTAAATTTATGGATGCAAATTTTTGATAAGGACAATGTTGACGTTGCCTTCGATAGCATATAGTGTTATGATGATATTAGCTTTCAAGGATAACCAATGGTTGAAGAAAGAAATTGCTTACATTTTGACGAATTAAGAAATACGACCCTAAGATGATTTAAGACGGGTTTCATTTTTACCATCATGAATTAAAAGATCAATGGATTCCAACACCCGAAGAAGACGCTAATAGGTAAAGGATTTTCATTTATAATGATAAAGGATTGTGTTGTGAAGATATGATCAACAAATATTGAAGGTGATAGCTTATTTTGGGTACTTTAAGGATAAGTACGAATTTCCTACAAAGAATGTTGATTTAACATTTGATTAAACATATTGAAGATCTGTTTTGAGGAAAATGGATATATATAGATAGAGATTTTTGAATTCAACTTCGTGGACTTATTAAATTTCAAATATGGGATATTGAATTTAATATTTTGAAGATGGTAAAATTTTGGAGTTCAAAATTTTATGAAATTACGAAGAAAAAGGAAGAGAGTATCTTAAGTGAACTTAAGTTTATTGGAATATGAATCTCAATAAGAAATCAAACTTTTTGAAGGAGTTATTATGAATAAAAGGATAGTGACGAATCGAGGAGCTTGACGATATTGAACACAACTCAGATATTGAGCTTTTGCTCTTAATTTTGTCGAGAAAGTTATTAACCTATTTCGTGTTATACATTTAAAGATTTAGGATAGCGTTGATTGAAAATTGAGATTGATGGGTGTCATATGATCATCATCTACACTATGCCGGGAATCAATTCATTTTAGATATCTAAATTTCGATCATTCAAAGATTGTTTATTTTCTGTTGTATGCCTTCCCTTCACCCCGTCAGATAATTGATCGATTGCTTATCGATAAACTCTTCCATCCCCTTCGCCCTACCTACCCTAATTTTTCCTAAATTTCGAGGACGACATTCTTTTAAGTTGGGTAGGATGTAAAACCCCAAAATTTTTACTGTAATTTAAAAAAAAAATTATTACGATATGAATTTTATTTTTTGTATCGTACGTAAGTATGATTTTTTTTATTTATTCATATACAAAATATTTGGTTAATGTTCTTATATAGAAATCGATATTTT
This sequence comes from Iris pallida, assembly GCA_029216955.1. NCBI lineage: Eukaryota > Viridiplantae > Streptophyta > Magnoliopsida > Asparagales > Iridaceae > Iris > Iris pallida. Next base: position 156,761 of record JANAVB010005896.1, read on the forward strand.
GTTTTATGATATGAGCAAGTATTTTCTATCAAAAAGGCATCCCACGAAAATTGTCAATAACTTTATTTTTACTTTTTGAAAGACTATTTTATTCTTGCTTAAAGTTAGTAGTAATTTAGAAAAACCATGAATTATGTAAATATTTTGTTTGCATACAAGGTACACGAAATTTATTCATATATATATTGTTGATTTTCGAAATTAATTTATTATTATTTTATATTATTTATAAAAAGACATTTTCAAAATAGTTTGATTTAATGTTTGATTATTATGGCAATTTAAATTTGAGTTATCTAATCTTTATTTAAAATAGTTCTAAATTAAAGTTGTGATTTAAATTGGATTTGGATTTGGTTGAATTGGCTTTAAATCTATTTAATTAATTGATGAATTATCTATTGGGGATTTAAATAAATCTCTATCCCTATCCAACTGGGAATTCCTACCTCCTATAAAAGGAGAGGTACTCCTCCAGAAATTTTCCATCCACAACCAAACCGTGCATCGTGTCGGTGTCTCATCTACTATATTCTATTTGTACAAATACATTGTTACTCCGCGTCCGACAATCCCGGACGTCCACCCCGCCGTGTCGGATACCCCCGACACGACACATCCAACCCGAAAAATCAAAATCCCTAATTTGACCCGATTCTAAACCCCCGCACAGCCTGCATCGTCCCCGGCAACAACAACCCCGTCGTCACCAAATTCTCCGTCGACCCAGCAACCAACCATCGACGGAGAACCCCATCACCGCCGTGTCGAACAGCCCCCGTCCTCCACCACTCCGCCATCACCACCAACCCGCGGCAGCCCCGCCTTCACCGTGCCCATCCCCGAACTCCCGTCACCGACACCACCACCAGTTCAAACGCCCCACCACCATCACCGCACGCCCTACCGGAGTGGCTGCCCCCTTCGCCACGCACCACCAGATTACCATCACCATCATCACCGTCATCCCCAAAACTCTACTTCTCGTCTCCACTACCACCGCCCCAAAACTCGGCCGCCGCGGTGCCGCTGCCCACAGCAGCCCCTCCGGCAGCACCACCGAGTGCGCCACCCCCATCATCACACACAAAGAGAGAAAAGAAAATTGAGAAACCCTAATCCTAAACTCACCTCCGCCTCCTTCCGGCGATGCCGTCTCCGCGTGGCATCCCCCCGCCCAGCCGAACAGCCACCCCGGCGCCGCCCCAGCCGACGAACTCCGTCACCTCGACAAACTATACCGCCGCGCCGCCGTTATTTCTCCTCCGCCGGTCGAGCTTTGTGCCGGCTCCATCGATGTCCTCCGGGGCCACCGGTGCTCTGCCCGCCGGCCACCGGCGCCCATCCGCCCGTCGGTAAGTAATCCTCTCCCGTTCCTTTCTCTGTAAATTTTTTTCTCTCTCTCACTCGTGGGATTTGGGAATGGCCGATTAGTTTTTTTAGGTTTTATTCTTATATTATATTATTATTATTATTATTATCATTATGATTCATGTTATTATTATTATTATTATTATTATTAATTACTGTTGTTGTTATTATATTAGTACTATTATTATTAATAATATTATAATTATTAACTACTGTTGTTGTTATCATATTAGTACTATTATTATTATGATTATTATTATCATCATTATTATCATTATTATTAAAGTATTATTTTCAGAATTTTTGTATTATTATTATTCTTTTTCAACTACATGTATAGAATAAATGATAGAAATATATAGGTAATTTCAAATATTATTTCCCTAAAATATTTTTCTAGATTTATTATATTTATTGAATATTTTTGACTAATAAAACATAGATGTCTACCAAAAAATCTACTTTTACAAACTTATATTTGAATACAATTTTTTGATTTATCAAAGTATTTAATAAAAGTATTTCTCAAATTAAATTAATACATATATAACTAATTTCAAGTAATTACGTAAAATTTTACTTTTCAAACATTATAAGTATTTTCTGAAATAATATAAGTATTTACTCTCCCCAAATTCTTCCAATTATCCTCATTACTCATGACTAATCCTGCATGCCTATTTTCTCGCAACCTCGAACCCCTACGTCTCGATCATGGCTATTGGACCATGCTGGACTTGTCAGATTATCGCACACCAGGCGTAACAACAGGCAAGATACCTTGCCATTATACTGTTTATTTTTAGTTTGTATTTTATTACATATCATTGTTCATTTATTTCCAGTTCTTGATTTACTGCCTGCTCAGTGATATTAGATACTTTGTTATTTATCCTTTGATTGCATATGGACCTAGAGTTAAGGGACTATCGTTGTAGTGTATTACATATACCTTGACACAGTTGTACCACGAGGATGTGTGAGATGAGTATCATGTAGAGGTTCTTGCGTGTGGACTGATCCCCCATGTGCATGCATTAGGACTAACTGCTAATAGAGGTATGTTATGAGACTTAGCAGTTAGTAGAGAAACATGGTCGTGGATGCGACATGATAGATACATTGGGTGGGAAGAACAATACCTGACGTATGGGCTTCGATTGTACTTCCCTTGTAACCTGGAAGCTCCGCTGGAGATACGGGTATGATGAGCCTCTCAGGTTGGCCACTGTCGTTTTTAAACGTCATGCGCTTAGGTCACTGGTGCCCAAGTGGGGACTATACCGGATCCCATTTACAGTAAGGGCTCATGCGTCGAAGGTTTGTTTCTCAATTGCATGTTCACTTTAGTTTGGTTAGTTTACCTTATTTATGTATGTCACTTTCTTTGATTGTGGTATATTTTATATTCAGTATTTATATGGCATGTTTATTGTATCTTGTTACGTCCCTCTAAGGACCTGGTTATCTCGCCAGGTGTGTATTTTTTGTGTTTTGCAGGTGTTCTAGCCGTGGCCATGATCGTCACTATCTCTTCTAGGATGATTGTACTTTGATCGTCTTCGCTTCGCCCGCTAAACTCATTTTATTTTCTATGTACTTTTCCTTACTTGTTGGTAGTGAATTTGTCTTCGCCTAACGATTGTATACATGACAAATTCAAAGTTGCTTTTATATTATTATTTATCTTCGTGGATGAGATTTAGTACCTTGATTACTGTATTTTACAACTTATGTATATATACGAGGGTCCATATACTTCGTATGTATACAGCTGGCATGATTACGTTTTAGTCCTACATATTTTGGGACTTGGGCGTTACAGAACATCTCTCTCTTATTGAACAGAAGACCTTATTGATTTATAGCAATGGAGAGATAACTTGAAGTTACAATAAGGCATGTAGAAATATATTTTCTTTATTGATAATTGAAATGAAGTACAAGGCTTATATCGGAGTACAAAACTTACAACACAACTCACATTACACATGATAGCCAACTGAAACCTACGTCGTATAGGCTTACATTTTATACTTGATACATGGACTTACAACTGGATATGCCGACTTGGCTTACAACTCCATGGTACAACAAATATAAATGTTCCATATATTATATCCTTTATAAACAGAAGATATTGTCTTTTGCAAGAAGAGCGTCTATATGTCCAATAAATCTTTAATGTCTCAGGGCTTATCAAAACAATCTTTGTGTACTGAACTTCCCAAGTACGAGCACATAAAAAGAGTGCCCACAAGTGGGCCAGTACATTGTCATGTATTGGCGAGCAGAACCAGGCCATTCGCCTAAATCAATAGTAAGTAACCATGTGAGCAAACATTTATTAAGAGTGATCTTTCTATTTGGGGTCTAGCATGAGCAGTAACATAGTGAAGCATTGTATTAAACATGTTAAGCAGAAAAGTTGAATTCAACATGTATGCATAACATGTCACATTTAAGTGATTTCTTACCGATAACCGACTTCCTTGTACTTGAATCAATACAGGTTACATGATATACTTACTCTGTTTGCACAAAACTTTTATTAGCATACATCCTGACTACATGATCACTAGTGTTAATCCACCATTTGTGACGATGCCATATAGGACTTCATAGGGTATGCGGTGTGCCATTCAGAGTAGGTTGGTAGCCTCAAAGAATGTCTTGATACCACATGCCCTTAAAGTACGTTTATACTTCCTCTAAGTCAGAACGACCCAGTTCCCTAGGCATACCGTCCGACAAAACAGTCACCCCTTATGCATAAGTTGTCCATGACCACGCGAATGCGTGTCCGACTCAATTGTGAACATAATCACATGGTAAAATATTGAAAGTAAGTAAAGGCAACCGTTCATCTTAGCATCAGTGTTCAACGACTTATCATTTCCATTACTACTATCATTCCACTTGGTGATCTAATTGATCCATGTAAACCCCCTCATTAAATTTTTTTTTATTTCTATAGGATTCATTTATTAATTTTATTTACGTAGAATTTGCATGTGATTATGATTTATTTTATAAATAGTAAATCTAGTAATTATGAAGTTATAGGATGAGGTAATATATTTTTCTGTAATTATTAGATCATTAAAAATATTTTGGTTTTTATTTAATATTTTGAAATTGTTTTTAGAATGTTTTTTAAAATCAATATTAAATATAGTTTATAAATAATCTCGAGGAATATAATAGAAACTATTTTTTTGGATTTAAGAATTTTTTTATTTTAAAAATTTGTTATATATTTTTTTGTATTTCTTTATATTTTTAAAGATTTTTTAAAGGAAAAAAGACAAAAAAAAACTAAAGGGGCACTACTGTTCCAAAGGAACAGTAGTATTGGCCGCCCGACCCCTTTCCCGCGGGTTTGTACCCAAACCATTGGCCGCCCTTTATATAAGGGTTGTATATAGGTATTTGTTTAGAAGACAAAATCCCTAAAATTTTACAAACCCTAGTGGTCGACCTTGCCGTCCTTGCAACCTAGTCCGCGATCTCACCGTCGCCCGCTGGAGTCAGCACCGCCGTCGACCAAAAACCAAACCCATGCCTAACAGAGGAAACTCTGTTTTCGCACAACCGCGAGGTACACCCCTTTACCGTCACGTTTTTTCGTGCGTAGTTGATATTTTTCGATTCTATGAGTTGCGTTGTAGAGCCTATATGACCCTCTTAAAACCTTAGTAATTAGGGTTGGTTGTATCGAACACATCCGATCGAGAAATCGACGCAAAGTCGACGAAAACCTACTGTCACAATTGACAGAAATTGGATTTCATGTACCCCTGTTTGAAGACGAATTGTGGACCAACTAGTAGGATTCTTTCAAAACTTCATGAACATATTTCTAGACCATATGTAGTTAACTCCTTTCTTGTAGTTTAATTTTTCATTCACTATATACAAATATTTTCAAATCTAAAGTTTGAGAAAAACCTGTTTTCGAATAATATAAATTTTGGAAAAACTTTCCTTTACGCCGTACGCCCCGACAATCCGGGCGACGTGGTTGATCCCGTGAGTATCGAAAGACACGTACGGATGTTGTCGATGTGTGGGATTCAACGAAACTCGATTTCGTTGTGTGTGCATGACGAAATCGAGGCGTATCGGTCGAGATACCCCGTATCGGCTCCTTTGCAAACTAGCCCATAAATTCGTGCACGTTCGTCATCCTGAGGTGAAACTTACGCCACTGGATTCGTGTTATTTTTCTGGTCATGTGAGCCAAGTTTGGTCCGATTCTGAGAAGGTCGACCGGAACACTATTTTGGCGGACCCATAACCCGATTCAATGGACAAAATTATGCACGGCTCACCGAAATCAAACTTTGGATGTACGGTTGAGTTTGTATCATCAAATCGTTGACATATAGTTTGATGACTTTAGAGATCGTAGGTACTGGCACGCTTTTCGATACAAAGTGGGTCCAACGACGGACATCGTTTAGATCCGAAACTACGATTTTGCCCCTGTGTCTAGAATTAGACTTTTTTGTAGGTGTTTTTAGACATTTATTTTATACAAAAAATGATGGTGATATCTATTTCAGCATCCGACGATGTTTACGAAAGTTGACTTTCTTTGCTTTACTGATTTGACAATTCGGGCTATTGGATACTGTCATTTTGCACACAAGATCATGCAAGATACCTTGTCATATTTATTACTTATATTATTTGCATCTTACTGTTTAGTTCCTATATAGTTACTATTTAATTCTAGTTTCTTTAGTTACTTTACTGTTACGGTTCATGATTTGCTTTACCATGCTTTCAGCTATACATGATACAAATGTTAGTCGTATTTTCATTCTTGCCTTTAACCTTGCATATGGACCTAGAGTTAAGGGACTACCTTAAGTATGCATTTCATAAACTTTGACACAGTTGTACCATAATATATGTGTGAGATATGAGTAGCATAAAGAGGTCCTTGCGTGTTGGCTGATCATACGTGCGCATGAGTTAGGTCTAACTGTCAATAGATGAATGTTAGGAGACTTGGCAGTTGGTAGAGGTACATAGTCGTGGATACGACTTAGATAGGTGCATAGTAGGGAAGAACACTTCTTTATTGTATGGGCCACTATTACATTTTCCTTTTGTAACCCAGAAGCTCCGCTGAAGATGCGGGTAAGATTATCCTCTCAGGTTGGCCACTGACATTATTGTAATGTTATGCGCTTGGTCCCTGGAGCCCAATGGAGAATATACTGGATCCCATTTACAGCCAAAAGTGCCCATGCGATTGAATATTTATTCTTAACTGCATGATCACAGTAGAATGGTTAGGTGACCTTAGTTGATGTCATGTCATCCATATTCCAATAGTGGCATAGGACAATGTCGCATCACAGAATAGTGTGCTACCCCTTGCCCTTGTTTGGTTGTAGTGGTAGTCCACTGTTTCGATAATGGGATATTGGACTATGCTATGATTTGGACTATTTACTTTTACTTGTGACTTTGTGACATATTTTATATTCAATTTTTATGGCATGTTCTTTGTAGCGTCCCGTCCCGCTCAGTCAATCGGAGGAATAGGAACGCCGACGGTGTTCGGACTTAGCCTTGCAACGGCTGCTTGAAGACATTACTCGATCGAGGCGATCGCTCGCTTAGGTGGGATAGTTTCGGTGAACTTGCCTCATCTTAGCCTTCACATAATAAATCACATGTTTTTAACTTGCACAAATAGGTTTGATAATAAAAGTGACGAATCCACATAGCTAAAGGGAATAATTCCCACGGGTCGAATTGAGTTAGAATATGGAAAGGTCCAATGGATGGCTTAGAGTTGGTGCACGGCGTGCTTTGAAAACGACGCTCGGTCCTTCGTCCCATGGCTTGGGAGAAGGAAAAGTTGGTCTCCGCCACAAGCTAAGAGTTAGCCAAATTCATAGGCGTCGCCCGCATAAATGCTTCATAAAGCATGCACGGTCTCTTCGCCCAAGGCGTGGCATAGCCTCTACTCGCCGACGGGTTAAGTTGTATTGCACGGCTTGTGGCATAAGTCTAGACACCCCAAATAACTTGGTTGTTCAAGTCAAACGTGTGCATGGCACGTTCCCCCGACGCAAGGCTTGACGCATCCTTTGCTCGTGAAGTTGTTGCAAAGTAAGTTAGACGTGTTACGTTAAACTATCAGGAGTAGTGGCAAGCACGGTCCTATGAGTTCTACGGTCGGATATAACCACATAGTCTCACGATTTTAAGGCCCGTCATATAGAGTATGACTTGGGCGGTGGTGTCACATAGAGTTTCACGTTAGTTTGAGACACGATGGCACAGACTTAGTTTTTTAAGGCACGGGCCACGGTTGAATTCTTGAGTTTGGAAAGTATTTCAAATAAGTTGTTCTTGAGTTGAGTAAAAAGATAGGGCAAGAAAGAAGAATGCTCACGACTGGGTCGTTGAGGCAAGAAAGAAGAATGCTCGCGACTGGGTCACCGAGACAAGATCTCAGATGTGAGAAGTGTTAAACTTATCCCTGAAAGAGATGGTAACACTAGAAGTAGCTTTGACTGTGTGAGACGTCAGGTCGAGTCGAGTCGAGTCTTGCATGGTCATTGGACAACTTGTACAAGGTAAAATAAATCTATTTCTCGAACGGCGACCCCGGTGGCCCATGGAAACCGTTGCGATAGAGACATTCGTAGCTGTGCTGGATAACCGTACGGGTTAGCGGGGACTTGCAGCGGAGCTAGCTACTCGTGCTGGCAAGGAGCGTTCGTCTAATCAAAAGCTCAAAAGGA
>JANAVB010005897.1:0-28988 GCA_029216955.1 Iris pallida
CTATGCACTATAGTTTGTTTTGCTCGCATTTCCTTGTACTTTTTATTTGTCGCCTGCAAAATATTCACAATTGAAGGATATGCAAAAAAAACTGCAGTATAAGTAAAAAAAACTGCATTATTTAAAATTAATACAATATTTGGATTGCTACAGTACATTAGAAACAAATTAGTGTATTACTTCCATATAATAAAATCAATTAATGTAGCATTTCCATTGTATAAATTAAGGACTCACCAATTGTTGTGGATTGGTCCGTTTTTTGATAAAAGCTTGCCAAACTTCCATGGATTCTACACTGTCAGGTTTCAAGAGGGTAGCAGCACGTTTCAGGCCAACAAACTTGGCTTGGTCCATCACTTTATTTATCAGCGAACTCCGGTAATCCCTCCAATGTTTTCTTAGCTTTCCAAATGTATACTTTTATAACATTCAGCAAAACTAAACTTTTGCTACAAAAAAATAAACAATTGTATTAGAAATATATCTAACAAAATGTAATTTGATACTTGTAGAGAATACTACCATAATGTGCTCCCATATTTGCGTGATAAATTCATCGGTAAGATCACTCCAATTGTCAAGTGTCACTGGTATTAACTCTCTAGCTGTGATCCCAAGGAAAGAAGAAAATTTTGCTACATTCTCTCTAAAAGGTTGGCCTATTTATTGAACTCAACTTCAAGACGAGTCCCCTTTCCTTTTCCTTTGGTAAAACACAAAACTTTTGCCTTTCCTCTGGGTTTTAAGTTTGTAGGCTTTGGATTTTGGGGGGATTGAACTTCTTGGATATCAGTAGTTGGAGAATTAGAATCTCCATTCGATAATCCTCTAGGTTGATTCTCATCTTGAATGGCTGCAGCTGCTGGTTGTTTTTTTGCAAACTTTGCTCTCTTTTTTGAAGGCTACACAGAAAAAAATAATGTTTGCAACAGTTTACTTAAAATAATATTACCAAAATGATAAACATAAACATAACAGAAATATACAAAAAAGATGCTTACCTCGACACCACTCATGATTTATGATGGTTGAATCTGAAAAGAAAATAAAAAATTAGTACTAGTATTCAAATCTATCTCATGCCAATGAATCAACAACTATGTCTAGAGCTAAGATCACCAAAAGGATTAAATCCATCTGAAGAAAGGCCAAGTCTAAGATTACGAGAATCAGATACAAAAGAGGGCCACTTATCATCTATTCTATTCCATGCCAATGAATCAACTGGATGTCGCATAATTCCATCATTACTTTTGTTTGAGTAGTGCCATGCTAATTGTTACTCTTTTCAGCTGACTTAAACATTCTCCTAAATCTTGGAATAATAGAAAGTACCTCAAAACTTTTGCTGGAACTCCCTTTCTTATCTTTTTGGTTCGTTCATCGACTTTCCACCAGAAGAACCACACTTTGGACATGTCTCAATATGCTCAAGATCTTTTCGAAACAAGCAACAGTCGTTCTCACATGCATGTATCTTCTCGTAGCCTAGATCAAAGCATTGAATAACTTTTTGGCTGAGTAGAAGCTATCCGGAAGTATGTTATCAATTGGTAGTAAATCATGAACAATCTTGAGAACATCATCAAATGCTTTGTCAGACATGCTGTGTCGAGCCTTGGCCTTGCATAACATAAGTGTTGCAGACATCTTAGTGTGTGTCGAACCTGAATATAAAGGTAGTTCTGCCTCCTCGATGAGTTTTTCAAAATCTTGGTATCTTGTTTCATCTACATAATCCACATCATCATCTTGGAAATGCATCTTTAAACATTTTATACGATGGTGGAATTTCATCATTTTTATTTGTCCTATTTTGATTGGTTTTTCTCCATGAAAAACCCACGTGGTATAAGTAGGATCAATTCCAGCATAAATTAGATGGTCGTATACTACATCATAATGATGGTATCTTAAGTTTAAGCACTGGATGCAAGGACATTGGATTTTATCTGGATAACCCTTATTTTCTTGAACGTTATCTACAAACTTTCGTGCTCCCTCCCGATATGCTTGTGATGGTCTAAAATAAAAAGAAAACCAAGTTTACACCAATTAGAAACTAAAAATGTATGGGATATTAAAATTTGTATATTGTAGGGATTCAGAATTCACCTTGGCATATAAGTCCATTCTTTATCCATAATGGATGGTCGTCTTACAATGACAATACTGTGAAATTATGGACGTAAGACAAAACAATTTCAGATGAATACCAAGTAAAAAAGAAAGTAACATTTAAAATCAATGTCAAAAAAACTCAACTCATGGAGCTACCCAATCAAAACTAGTCCAATAAAACTATAGTAAACAAGCATAAACTAACATCAAAGAGTACATATATTTAATTAGAAAAGCAAGAGAACTAACAACACAATCAAATATTCTTGCCACCATTTCATAAGGATCTGTAATATGAGTAAAGTCTCTAATGAATCTAGTGATGCATGTTCTTGCCAATTGACACATAACGAGCAGATATGTAAATACTTTTAAGCCACAGGGATACTATAAATCGTCATTGTGACTTCTAAATCTCCTATTAAGCAGAGATAACATGAGTATTATGACAGTAGCAAACCTTCTTGAAGGTAGTTGTTGATGCTGGTGATAAAATCCTCCAACCAAATGGATTTCCATAATTTTCTTCCAAATTTTGGGATGTCTTCAAAGGTAAAATTTGTGTGCCTTTTGACGAAATTTATTATGGAACAGCATAATTATCTAGATTCAGTAATGATGTTATTACATTAATTCCAAAAATCAAAGATGCTAAGAGAGCTGGTCAATTTAGACCAATTAGTTTTCTTAATTCAATATACAAAATATTCACAAAAGTTTTGGCAAATAGACTAACAAAATCTCTCTTCTTGTGGATGAGAACCCATTTGCTTTTATCAAGGGGAGATCTATTCTTGACTTCGTAGTGATTGCACAAGAGGTTATTGAATATTGTAATAGAAAGAGGAAACGGGTTCTGATTAAAATAGATTGGAAAAGGCTTTTGACACTATCCATTCGGAGTTTCTTCTTGAAGTCTTGATTGCTAGAGGTTTAGGACCTAAATGGAGACTGTAGTTGCTTTTGCTTTGCAAGGTAGTTGCTACTCGGTGATTGTGAATGGTTACAACTTACCATATCAGAGGGGTTTAGGTAGGGTGATCCTCTTCTTCTTTTATTTGTGCTTATCATTGATGTTCTATTAAAAATTTTGACAAATGCTAAACAACATGGACTTATTCAAGGACTTGCTCCAAAGCATGATAATGTAAACTTGCACAATGTCGATGATACTCCGGTACTTTGTCAACCCTCTCTAGACCACGGATTCCCTAAAATATATTTTGTATGTTTGAAATTGCTTCCGGGCTCAAATTAAACTTCTTGATAACATCTGTTGAGAGTAAATAAGGGACTTTAGTCCCACATCGGTTAGATGTAATATGAAGAGGGGTTGGACCCTCTATAAGTAGTAGGCAGTAGCCCTCAATAAAATTATCTGAGATATTAGACTCATTTCAACATGGTATCAGAGCCATAACTCTCTCTCTCTCTCCACACAAAAAAAAATTTCCCCCCCCGCCGACCCCCCTCCTCCTCCCTCTTGTGCATATACACCGCTCAAAATGGTGTTGTCGAACGAAAAAATAGGCACCTGCTCGAGGTAGCTCGGACGATGATGCTGGCTATGAATGTCCCTAAATTTTTGTGGGGGCAGGCTGTCTTGACAGCCTCTTATCTCATCAACAGGATGCCCTCTCAATTACTGGACTGGAAGACGCCTTTGGAAATGCTCACGGGGACAACTGCGTACACCGTTCCTCCGAAAGTATTTGGTTGCGTATGCTTCGTCCACGATAACAGGCCTGGTGTTGGTAAGCTGGATCCTCGAGCACTTAAGTGTGTCTTTGTTGGGTACACCGGGACACAGAAGGGTTACGTATGCTGGAGCCCGGTTGAACGGAAGCTGTTTGTAAGCATGGACGTTACATTCAGAGAGCTGGAACCTTATTATGGTTCGGACGAAGGTTCTGCGTTTGGGAACACGCCTCACACAGCGGGTGTTAGACGTGAGGGGGAGGTAGTATGTCCAAACGTAGTTGTCGGATCGGTACCTTGTCCTGTCGTGACAAACTGGCAGAAAGGGGGAGAAAGCATCAATGATACTGATACGGAGGATGAAGAAGTCAATACGTACATTACGCAGGGGGAGAAGCAGACAAGGGAAAAGGAGCTCCAAGTTTACAGAAGAAGACAGCAGAGGTCCAGTACTGTGCCGTATCCTGTGCCTATAGTGCCAAGTCCCTCGTCTACTCCTGCCCCGACTCCTGAAGATGTTACTCCCGCACCGGATCGCTCGGATTCGGAAGCGGATCTCTCCGATTTGGATGGTATGCTTTCTCCACCACCCATTGCTCCCTTAAGGAGGTCTTCTCGTATTAATACGGGAAAGGCTCCTATTCGTTATAAAGATTATGAACATGATATCGCCAACTACCTATCTTATTCTAATATTTCTTCGACTTATCAAACATTCCTCACTTCGTTAGACTCCACTTCTTTACCTAAGAATTGGCAGGAAGCAAAGAAGGACCCAAGATGGAAAGCCGCAATAATGGAAGAACTTGGGGCACTAGAGAAAAATAAGACATGGGAGCTGGTGCCATTACCTGAAGGGAAGAAAGTTGTGGGATGCAAATGGGTTTACACAGTGAAGGAGACACCAGAAGGAAAAGTTGAACGATACAAGGCGAGACTGGTTACAAAAGGCTATACCCAGACATATGGTATCGACTATGATGAGACTTTTGCCCCAGTAGCGAAGATGAGTACCGTAAGAACACTGGTCTCCATTGCAGCAAACTATGGGTGGAAGCTACACCAGTTAGACGTAAAGAACGCATTTCTTCATGGAGACCTACAAGAAGAAGTATACATGGAGACTCCTCCGGGGTGCTACTCTGTGTCAGATTCAGGTGAAGGAACGTCACATGGAAAAGTGTGCAAACTGAAGAAGTCGCTGTACGGGCTGAAGCAATCTCCTCGAGCCTGGTTTGACAGATTCAGAAGGGCTGTCACTGACATGGGGTACCATCAGACAAATACAGATCATACTATCTTCCTTCAGCATGCAAGGGGCCACATTACTATACTTGCTGTATATGTAGATGATATAGTGATCACAGGTGACGATGTAGTTGAGATCACTAAACTGAAGACGAAACTCGCCAAAGAGTTTGAGGTGAAAGACCTGGGAGAGATGAGATACTTTTTGGGTATCGAGGTGTGTGATGGTGAACAAGGAATTGTTCTCTCACAAAGGAAATATGCACTAGATCTGCTGAAGGAGACAGGAATGCTGGGATGCCGAGCAGCAGTCACTCCAACTGACCAGAAGTGCAAGATGGAAGCAGAAGCAGGAAAGCCTATTGATCGCGAAAGGTATCAAAGGCTAGTAGGCAAACTGATTTATCTAGGGCATACTCGCCCTGATATCTCATTTGCAGTAAGTGTTGTAAGCCGCTATATGCATGATCCAAGAATGGGTCATATGGATGCAGTATTTCAAATCCTAAGATATCTGAAAGGGATGCCGGAAAAAGGACTGTGGTTCAAGAAGAATGGATGCACAGATGTTGAGGGATACTGCGATACAGACTGGGCAAGCTGCATAGACGACAGAAGGTCTACCACAGGGTACTGTGTTTTTGTATGAGGAAAACCTGGTTTCATGGAGAAGCAAGAAACAGTCAGTGGTAGCACGGTCGACAGCTGAAGCAGAATACAGAGCAATGGCTCTAGGAGTATCAAAATTGCTATGGGTAAAGGCGCTGCTGACAGAGTTGAAGCTAGACAAGGGGACACCATTGCGCCTTCTGAGCGATAGTCAAGCTGCGATAAGTATAGCAAACAATCCGGTTCAGCACGACAGAACGAAGCACATCGAGATCGATCGATTCTTCATCAAGAAAAAGCTGGAACAAGGGATACTGAAGATTGATTATGTTCGCTCAGAAGAACAAGTGGCAGACTGTCTGACTAAGGGTCTTAGTTCATTAAGTCTGTCAAAGCTATGTAACAAGATGGGGATGATTAATATCTATCGCCTATCTTGAGGGGGAGTGTTGAGAGTAAATAAGGGACTTTAGTCCCACATCGGTTAGATGTAATATGAAGAGGGGTTGGACCCTCTATAAGTAGTAGGCAGTAGCCCTCAATAAATTATCTGAGATATTAGACTCATTTCAACAACATCTCTTCTATTGATTGGTGTATCGTATAGCTGCATTCTTCTCTGACATCTAGGTTCAATTGTAAAATAGATGTATATTCGATTATTTACCAAGGTTTATCCTTCATATTGGGAAAACTTCAGAAAACTGATGGTTGCCTGTTCTGAGAAAAGTAGAGAAAGGAAACTAGCAGGTTGGAAAGAAAAAATTACTATAGAGGGGTGGCAGATTAGTCTTCATCATTATCTTCCATTCCCATGTATATGTTGTCCATGTATTTGGCTTCAAAGTGGATTATTAGAAAAATTTACTCACTTGGAAGATCTTTCTTGTTGAATGGATCTAACACCACATCATCTTTGAAGTGTCTGGTTAATTAGAAAAATGTTTACAAGAGTAAGAAAGAAGATAGCCTCTGTATTCTAAACCTCAAACACTTTAATTGTGTTCTTCTAGGCAAATGGAGATGGAAAATACTAAATGGTAATAAAGCAGTATGAGTTAGATTGATCTTCTGGAACTACTATACAGGAAGACATTTTTAGGATTTATCAACTCATTCTCAATGCAACTTCTCATTTTTGGAAGCATGTTGTTCAAACTAATTTATTGCATAAGGTACTTCTTTAAAATATGGGGATGACAGTACTATCAAAACCTTCTAAATCTCCTATTAAGCAGAGATAACATGAGTATTACAATGACAATACATTGTCAGATGTAGGTCCTCATCATCGATACCTCATCCTTACCCAAAAATTGTTTAGATATTGCATGCAATTTATGTTCACAGATGTAGGTCCTCATCATTGCCACATGGGAAGGTGGTCAAATTAATGTTGAGAGTATTATATAAACCTTATATGCTTAGAGGATTATCCGATTTAACACCAACTTTTCTTCATTGACAACATCTAGGTTCTCATCATTGCAAAATACAAAATATCTCTCATCTAAATTTGCAAAATTCATCTAAACATGTAAGGACAAAATATAGTTAGAATATGATTATGCTAAACCCAATCATAGTTACTAGAAAAATGCCATAGATCTATTTCTCATCAGGTGTCCAAATTTCACAATAATGTCATCATTAGCAAATTCATTATTCCAATTTATAAGCTAAATATTGAGCATAATCACAGTCCCAAAAACATTTCAAGCATAACGACAAAGATCAATGTAGCAGAGACGTGCATATTCACGACAATGGAGAAGAAAGAACATAAAATTGGATCTATGTGAACTATAAACTCCGAAAAAAAGTGCAGCCAATACACATAAATTACAAAGTGAAGACTCCAATAACTTGAGTTCCTCCCAAAACTATCGAAATTAAGAAATCTCTTAACAAAAATGTTAAGATTAATGCAAAACATGTGACATAGAGCCAAAATGTTACCTAAAATCATCCAAAAAAAGTTATCAACATAAATACAAAAAATTGGACCTAAGCGACACAGAAGATTGTGTCTCATGAAAGTTGATGTGTCCTATTTGGTGTAGTTCAGGTTAGCTCACAGAACAACTAGGGCTTTTGATTCCTTTCTAAATCTCATTGAGAAGGAATAGAGCTTAGCTTCTAGATCGAGGACCAAAGCCGGTGGCTTCTGTGAGGAATTGCATCGAACACCTACTAATTAGGTTTGAATCAAGAAATTCAATGAAGGTTTCGGATCGAACCGAAACTCGTCGATGAAGACTCGTCGACAAAGACGATCTTCCCAGAGAAGGAATCGTAGATAAAGAGACTCGTCGAGAAGGACGATCTTCGCCGACGAAGACTTGTCGAGAAAGACGATTTTCTTCGATGAAGACTCGTCGAGAAATAGGAAGACTAGTCGATGAAGACTCCTTACCGGAGAAGGAAGCAGTCGCTTGCGATCGACCACCGCCAAGAATTGGAAGCCGCCAACGCCAAGTTTCTTCCAAAATAGGGTTTTATCTTCGGAAGAGCCTGGCCTTTACTTTTATTTCTTTTGACAAACCCTTTTGTACTCCTTTGGGTTTGGTGGATGAAAAATTGAGGAGGGAAACTTTTCCCTTTCGCGGTTTTAGGTTCTCTGCAAAACAGTAAAGTCTTTTTTTAGAGCAATTAATTAATTAATAACTATGTGGGATGTGATTTATGGCACGAATTTGGCAGGCCGTTAAAGTCCATCTAATTTACGGCCTGCATGGTAGGCCACGAAATGATATGAGAAACTTATATATTTACGGCTTGCATAAATACAGGTCATAAATGATAACATTTAACGGCCCTAAAAATGCATGTCATATTAAAATGCGAAAAAGGAGAATTTACGACTCGCATTTATCGTGTGCCGTAAAATGATATTATTTACGACATGCATCCAACGCACGTCGTAAATACGAGGCCGTAAAAGCCCAAATCTGGTGTAGTGTTGGCGGGCGGTTTTGATGTATCAAACGACAAAATTAACGGACGAACTTGAGGGGAGTGAAGATGGATATACCGAGATTGTGATGGAGCAAAGAAATCGTCGATCCAACGGTCGGATTTCTCAAAAAACGTGCACAAAGTTGCTGCTTCGAAGCGTACATTCTGGATCAGATCCGAGCGCGTTACGACGGAATTTTGTGCGAAATGCACGAATAGCCTAGACGGCGCATCCCGGGGGACGGTGGCCGCCACGTGGAGGTATGCCCGGGGGGCTCGCCGGCGACAGCGACGGCCGCGGTGGCGCCGTAGCTGCTGTTGCAGCCGGCGGATGCTGCTGCATGCTGATGCAGCAACTGCTGCTGCTCTGCTGCTGCTCCATGCAGTAGCTGTTGTTGCTGCTGTGCACGGCGGTGCGGCGTGAGGCAGCCATGTAGCGGTGAGGAAGAGGAGAAGAGAGGAGGTTCAGGTGGAGGTGGTGATGGTGTATGATGATGTTAATGGTGATGGCTATAGATGGTGGTGGAGATGGTAAAGTGAGGAGAAGGATAAGATGATGGTGATAGTGGTGTAGTACACGAGAGGAGGAGGAAGGAGAAGAGTTCGAGGTGGTGCATAGCTGCCATGGAAGGAAGAGGAAAGAATGGTGAAGGAGTAGTTGAGTGTTGAAAGGAAAAAAAGAGAATATGCTGTGAGTGAAAATATTAAGAAAGAGAGAGAGAGAAAATAAGGAAAATGAGAGGGAAAGAGAAAGAAAAGTGATACTCTAAAAGCTAGGGCCGGCCAAGGGATGTGGGAGTGAGTGTTGGCTGCTATGTAAGAATGGGGGTGGTGATGTTGATGTATGAAATCCAAGGGCTAGGATTGAATGAGAATTAAGTCATTCTCTAGGGATTTAAATCAAGGGGGTTATCCAAGGAATATTTAAAAGAGGTAGACTAGGTATTTAATTTTTTTAAAGCAAAGAGAGTGAGGGTGTCATGAGGGAGGGTAACATGAAGCTTGGACTGGGTTTGGTTGAGCCGGGTTGGGTCAAAACAGACTGGGTACAATAAATGAATTATTTTTAGGTGTTTATGATCATGGGTAAATAAGTAGCATGTGGGGTCTCAAATAAATGGGACACAAGTATCAGGTGGGTAGTAGGCTTCATGTGGGCAATGTCCATATTTGGGGTTGACAGGTTTGGGATGACAGAGTATCCACAATTCAAGTCGAAAATAAATGTGACACCGTGGGGTGAATTAAAATCGGGTCACGTGTTAGGAAAGTTGTGTGAAGCAAATGGAGCACGAGATGGTGTGTCTGAGTGGGACACGAAGGTCATGGGTGTAGGGTGTCTCGAGTAGATCATGCATGAGGAGTTGGTTTCAAAAAAATGACTAGCCTTGTGCTCCTAAATTAAAAGTCACGGTAACGTGCATATGATGATCAAAGATAAAAGTGGGAAAATCAATTAATAATTATTTAATGATCAAATGGTCTAAATTGACTCGAAGTTGTGTGAAGCAAAAAGAGTACAAAGGAACAAGTTTGGATGGGACATGATATATCAACATGAAGGTAATCTTGTCTACTACACACTGATGAAGAGAGTTTCCAGAGATTGGCATCCCTGACGCTCCAGAAGTGAAAGTCACGGTAAAGAGCATTTAATCAAATAATAATCAAATAATAATATCTATTGCAAATAATTGATTTATAAAATTGAAAAAAATAAGCCCTAAATTTAGGGGGCTTACATGTGGGGACGAACACTGAAGTCCCGTTGACTTCTACTGCTTTTAGCCTAAGTTCCACCATGGCTCCCCTGGTTGTTGGGACTCATGTCATGGAAGGAAGCACATCAAGGATGGCTGTACCAAAATCTCCTGGTGTACAGGCTACGATTCCTCCAACTTCTACAGAAAGAGGAGCTCATGTTGAAGCGGCGACACCTGGTGTATCAGTGATGACCAGTAGCATCGTAGAAACTTATACAAGTGCCTTCTTCACTTCTTTGAGCACTCTAGTTCAGATGGCCATAGAGAAGAACCATCCTTACGAGTTAGTAAGGAGAACAACTTCTTTTGTGATTGAGGCGATACGCAGTCTCGGCGATATTGAAAGGGTCAACTTCCTGGAGCAGATCTTCAATAAGCTTGAAGATCCTATCAGATCTTATCAAGAACTAACGACAGGCAATATATAGAGACTGGTAGATGCAGAGTGTGAGAACATAGCTCGTGAATATAAAGAACGACGAGTCGCCCTCGACAATTCTGTAGTTGCCTTATTGATACAATCTGGAGAGATAGAATCAAACATTGTTGAGGCTATCTATTGAGCTTTACAAGACTAAGGCAGCGAAGTAGGAGAAAGAAGCAACTGAAGGTCAAGCTCGCCTTCAAGTGCTAGAAGCTAAAATGGCCAAGCTTCGTGCATCGGTCACGGCAGCTAAAAAGCGTCAAGAAGTGCTGCTTGAATTATCTTAAGTTGTCTCAAGTCATCTGGATGATCTGATTAGGCAACGGAATGACTTTCTCCAAGTTCAGGGTGCAGAGATAGAACGTTAAGTTGCATCAATGCAACCTTCGCAACTAGAGTCCAGGAGAGACTTGGCTAGGACAAGAGTAATTGCCACCCGGGTGGAGCAAGCTGAGTCTTTGAAGAAGATGATTACTGATATTAGCACTCAGCCTCCCAAATGAAGTTATCTTTAAGAATAAAATGTTATAACTTCTTTGTTTTGAACATTTTTGGATAAATGTAATAGTTTTTTGTGCTTGCATGATATTGCATGGAATGAAGAATTGATGGTCTTTTATGGCTCTATTACTTATTATGTATCTGTTTAAGATACAAGTAATAGATAGGAGTAAGAAATATATTCAGAGACACTGGACGTGACATATCTCTTGAAAATAACAACACTTATTATATCTGTTCAGAGGTAATGTGGACATGACAGAATATAATTTTAATATATTATCATTTTTAGGATGACATTATAAGAGATAATGTGGATGTGACAAGTTATTGATATAGATAGTAGAATTCAGAGGTAATATGGAAGTGAATTCGTGTATCTATTTATTATCCTTGGGTTAACCGGGACTCAAGAATATGATATCTTTTAAAATAATTGGGTTTAAAAAGATGATATTTGTGATGATATAGGAGATGTTATGGGTTAATCTTTTAAGGATGTATCATAAGGTCACTAATACAAAAGGTCACAAAGGCTACGGTTTTGGTTTGATAGCTTAGCCACGGTTGAGGTTATTGTCGTGGCTATAGGCCATAGATAAAATTTCAGTGTTGTTTCGACCATATTTTAATTCAATAACCATGTCCATTACGAACCACCAATAACCAATTCAGCCACGCTTTAACTCAATTACCGTGTCCATTATGAACCACGGTCAACATGTAGCCAAAGGGGCACCAATTTGTCATGGGTTTTTTTCTAAAACCGTGGCTTATTTTGTGATGGTGATTGTCTGTGGCGACAGACAAATATATGGCCACTAAGATTATTTAGAAGTAGACACAATTGTAGGGTGCATTAGACACATCAATTCACCATGGCAGAAAGCTAATTTATATAGCCACTAAGATTATTTTGCATGTCCAAAGTATAGGGTTCATTAGACACATCAATTCACCGAAGCAGAAAGATAATTTATATAACCAAAAAGATTGTTTTGCGTGTCCAAAGGTGTAGGGTTCATTAGACACATCGATTCAGCGAGACACAAAGTGAATATATAGCCATTTGAGGATATTAAGAAATAGACGCAGGTGTTCAACATGGCAAAAGATGGATATATAGCCACGGGAGTTATCTTATTTCAGGGCACATGAAATGGCCACATGAAGATATGTTTACCGTGTCCAAAGTGTAATGTTCATTAGACACGTGAATTCTCCGAGACAGAAAGCGAATATATATAGCCAGGTGGGGATATTAAGAAATAGACACAGGCGTTCAACATGGCAAAAGATGGATATATAGCCACGGGAGTTATCTTATTTCATGGCACATGAAATAGCCACATGAAGATCTATTTACCGTGTCCAAAGTGTAATATTCATTAGACACGTGAATTCTCCGAGGTGGAAAGCGAATATATATAGCCACGTGGGGATTCTAAGAAATAGACACAGGTATCCAACATGGCAAAAAATTGATATATGGCCACGTGACTTACCTTATTTTAGGGAACATTATATGGCCACATGAAGATCTATTTACCATGTCCAAAGTTTTGGGTTCATTAGACACGTCACTTCTCCGAAGCGGAAAGCGAATGTATACAACCACATGAGGATATTTAGAAGTAGACACAATTGTTTACCATGGCAACATATTGATATATGGCTACGTGACTTACCTTATTTAAGGGAACATTATATAGCCACGTGAAGATCTGTTTACCGTGTCCAAAGTTTTGGGTTCATTAGACACGTCAATTCTCCAAAGCAGAAAGCAAATGTATACAGCCACATGAGGATATTTAGAAATAGACACAATTGTTTACCATGGCAACAGAGGGATATATGGCTACGTGAGTATATGACTACAAAAAAATGAGTACATGCTACTAAAATTTGGCAACATCCCAAAAAATATAGTTGCCGTGATGATTTCGGTAACATGCAAAGGCAACTATAACTCATTCACGCATGTAACCTGTTAGCAACAAAGTGTATCATATTCCATTTTAAGATTTTGGAAATAACAAAGTGTACCTTCATTTATTAATGCATAACTGGAAATAAATCTCTTATAATAATTTAATACCATCTCAGTATGTTGCCAAATTTTCATAATGATTCAAAAATTACAATAGAAATTTAGCTATAAATCTTTGTCTTCCACCTTGGCAGCAACAGCAAATTGAGAGAGCTGGAGCGGGTCATTTGGCTTTGCGTACAAATATACCCCGACAGTCGGGCCGAAAGTAATCATCCCGGGATTCCTTACCCAGTCACGACACCAAAATGGCTATTTCCTAACGGTTTTTTTATCGTTGTTAATATGGCGTTGGAAAATTTCTTACGGTAAAAAACCGTTGGTAAATTTACTTTCCTAACAGTAAAAACCGTTGGAAAAATTCATGTTGTTCACGGTAGAAAATCGTTGGAAAAATTCATGTTGCTAAATGTAAAAAACCATTGGGAATATAAATTTGCTCATAGTAAAAATCGTTGGAAAAATAAATTTGTTAACGGTAAAAAATGTTGTAAAAAATAAATTTGCTAATTGTAAAGAACTGTTGCAAAAATAACTTTGCTATCGATAAAAAATATTAAAAAAATAAAATTTCTACCAATAGCAAAATTACTACAATGAGAATTTGTTTATATATATTGCCATAAACCTGGACTTAAAATATTACTAATTTACCTTTGATCCGATGAGTCACAAAACAAATAATATACACAACAATGAAAAGTAATAACTTTCACTAAAACATTTAAGCAAGTCGTTAATACAATGAGAATTTATTTATATTGGAAAAATTTATGCACGCCGTTAATACACTAATCACGACATTCATTCCTGCTTTTGATGTAATCAATTTTACCTTTGATCCGATGAGTCACAAAACAAATAATATACACAACAATGAAAAGTAATAACTTTCACTAAAACAATAGTGTCAAATCATCCAAATATCAAAATCTCTTTATAGTGTACACAACAATTGTCATAAATACTTTCATTAAAATCATAATCATGTCAAATCATGTGAATTCCAAATCACCAACTAAAGTGACGCAAAAAATATGGTAATATACTCTACCTAGGCCTATATAAAAATATATTGATTCCTTCATTCCAATCACGGTCGATAAGCATTATATACTTAGAGTCGTCTTCAATCACCATTTGTCACGACCCGATCCCAAATAATTGGGTCAAACCGGATCATGCCCAGCCTGCACCGTTGTTGAGACGGCGGCAGTAAGTTGTTCAGTAGCAGGTAACCATACAACACAACTATATTTGTCACAACTCAACATCGGGAAATAAAACTTTATTAAACTTTTACAATGAAATGAAAGATACAACTTAAACCATTTTCTACATACATCAAAAAGAAAACTCTAGGCAAACAGCTCATCAGTCTCGAATTCCTCGTCTTCTAATTGGGACCTTGGAAATATCCCGGAACAAAGCCTCATCAGTGATACCTAAAATGTTGGGTCTCCAGTCAGGAGGGAGCAACGTACAATTCATGCTAATTTGATAATTGAAATAATAATAGAATCATGCACTTTTAAACAGTTTTGAAAATCAACTAAGCAGTTACAGTTTTAAAACAGTTACAGTTCTGTGATGTGAATAGGCAATGAATATGACCGGCTTGGGTTGTACAGTTGTATCCTATTGATACGATATGGCTTATCCCCGTGTGTATGAGGGGTAAGCTAACACAGTCAGTATACTAGTTTGGATGTGGTCATACTCATTACACTACTCCTCCAGTCCCCAATAGTTACAGTAGTTACAGTCAGTGCTCTCAGAGAGAGTTCCGTGTTGCATCGTGGTTTAAACTTGCATTAAAACGATTACTAAATAATTGTAAACTAACACAAAATGTACTTGCCTTTGTTATTGTGACTGGATCGAGAGTCTGTACCGGGGAACTAGGTCAAACACTTCCTCGAAATCCTACATTTGAGATTCCAGACTTAGAAACAATATTCAACCCATATCTAGATGTGCTAGTTACAATCTCTAGTTTTTGTCCTAATCAATTTTAATTCTTTTAATTAACAAAATGCGAAAACACGATTATTTGTGCGTTGATTTAATACGATGGAAAAAGATCATTTTATGTTTTGAATTCGGAAAAAACTTCGTCGATACCAGATTAATTATTAAAACTTGGTATTTTTTATAAATATAAATATAAAGCTAATTTTCTTATTTAGTGAGAAATACGTGACTTTTTAATTATTAACAAACTTGTCAATTTTAAGATGAGAAAATATTAATTAATTTTATACGAAAATACTTTTAGTCAATTTAATCGTTTAAATAGAAAAACTCGAAAAACCAGAAAAGACAAGAAAATCTAAGCTATTACAGTTACAGACCACAGCCAGCTGGGCTTATGCCCATTACAATTTATTTACATAAATTGAAATAAGATAAACTGCCGTTAGTCCTAAACTGAAATATTAAATAAATATAAACAGAAATTAAATATAAAAATAAAGGTAAATTATAAGTCTCAGATATGGTCTGATCCTCATCTTGGCTAATTGTCTCAACGTCCGGGCGGGGCCGGTTTCGTTTGCTCTTAGCCGGGTCCACTGACCGATACGGTCGTCACCCAAAATCAAATATCAAATAAAACTCCGAAATCATTTTAAATCCACTTTAAAAATAATTCAGGATTTACGGAAAAATCGGGCAGCATCTTCTCTGTTTTTGGTCAACCCAAAAACTGGGAAATAGCACCGATAATTTCCTGCAAATCCCAAACCAGGGAAAAACCCGAATTTATATATATAAAATCCACAACCAATCCACAGAATAATCAGGACGACCCGAAATAATTTCGGAAGTCCGATTCCAATTCCACAAATCACAGAACGCTACCGGAAAATCCGGAAAGCTAAAACATACCAAAAATCCATTCCCGAAATATTTCGGAAATCCAAAACAATTCACAGGACCTTTCCGAAAGTCCCGAAAAATTACGATGTCGCTAAAACCGAATTCCCAAAGGGAATCGGGAACCATTTCATCATCGACTAAAATAATAAAATGAGCGGGACAGGGGGTTATACCTCGGATTGCTCGGCTAGAGCTCTCAGATGAATAATAGAAAGAATAGAGATCCAGAAACAGCAAATAATTCCCGAAAACAGTGCTGAAATCAGCAGCGTCGTCGAAAATGCCGAAGAACGCCGAAGCTAGGGCACGGCGGGGAACAACAGGGGAAACAGCAAGAAAAAACTCGCCAAAGGGGCAGCGAGCTAGGGCAGCAGGCCACAGGGCTGCCGGGGCACGCTGTTGCGGTTGCCGAGGGGAGCTCGGCGGGGAGACGGGCGACGTCGGCTTCGGAGGGAGCCGACGGGACAGCAGGTCGACGGTCGGCCACGCAAAGGGGGCGGCTCCGCTGGAGTGGGTCGCCGGAGTCGGGGCTTGGCCGCGGGAAGAGGGCGGCCGGGGCTGCTGGGGCGGTGACGGCGTTGGGCCGGGGGAGGCCGACAGGGGTCGGGCTCGCGGGGAGCTCGGCCGTGCGGAGTAGGGCGCGACGCACAGGGGGGTCGGCCTCGGGGTGCAGGGCATGCTCGCGGGGAGGCCGGCGGTCGGATGGCCGGCGCTAGCTCGCGGGTCGGGGACGAAGGCTTCAAAAAGAAGGCCGAAAGGGCGCGGTTAGCCGGGTGCTCGGAGAGCTCGGGTGCTCGCTCTGGAGGGGAAGCGGAGCTCCGGCGGCTAGGGCACGATTGGGGGTTGGGAAAAAAATGAGAGGGATGATGGAGAGGGATGATGGAAAGGGATTATATAGGAAAAGGAGAGAGGGGGTTACGGGAAGTCGAAGTCGAAGGGGTAGCCGGCCGGGAGGCGAGGGGTCGACGGCCGACGGCGGCTTCGGTTTCGGGAGGTGAAGGAAAAGTCCCACAAAGAGTTAATAACTCTCAGAGAAAAAATGAAATGAAATGAATGGAATAGATATTCCATTAAGGGTTTCATTATATAATATAAATAACTTAACTGAAATATATACGAAACCGATCTCGGTTTCGGAATTAATTCCGATTCGATTTTGGGAATTGAGAACGGGTTCGGATCTGGGTTCGATACACAAATAAAATTCATTTATTTATTTATTTAAAAATAGTAATTTTCCTAACCGACTGATAATATAATAATAATAATAACTACTATAATAATACAGGTAATAATAATAATAATAATAATAATAAACTATATAAAATAAGAATAATAATATTAACAATGATATTAATAACCTAATTTAACTAGAAATCTACCAAAAATTCTATAATAATAAAATAATAAAAAATTAGATTTTACGGGTTTCACAACCTTCCTTCCTTAGAAAATTTTGTCCTCGAAATTTAAAGAGTAGGGTAGGAATTAACTCAGGTCAAGTTGGTACGAGTACTGCACCCGTAACTTAGGTCCAACAATAAGAATTTCCAAGGCAGTCGTGGATGAGACGGTTTATGATATCATCCATGTAGAAAAATACAAAAGCGAACCAAAGTACACGAGGTTGATCAGACCATCATGCACCGGTCCTGATTAGACAATATATTAGTGGGTGCACCCAATAAAATACTGTCATGATCAAGCTTGATAAAGAGATAGCTTGCAAAACTAGGCTGACTTAGCAGCATCAGTCAAGTTTAGAACGAAAAGATAAGAAGTAGGAGTTTAAGTGATGGCTCAAATTCTGATCTTCTTCTCACCTCTGACTACGCTTGCAACTGGTTTCTCTGGCATTGAAAGGTTGAGTCCAATCTTCAGCTCTGAATTATCCAATATGGGACTCGGATCCGGAATGTAGCGTCTGAGCTGGCTCAACTTTCCTGTTCTGCTAACACTGATCGTTCCTCTGGTAAGAGAAAATCTTCACAAAAGACGCTATCTCCTTCTTCAAACTCCACTGATTGACGATGCTAACTTGGTAGTTGTTGTAAGGAAACTCTACCAATTTTAAATGATCTTCTCCAAGACCCTCCAATTTCAAAACACAAGATCTAACATATCTTCAGGCGTCTGGATTATCTTCTTTGATTGTCCGCCGGTTTGTACTCCATAAATCCGGTAGGGGTACCTCTCGTACAATGCTGCCAACTTCTCAGTGAATAGACTAACCTTGAAGGGAATAAAGTGTGCTGACTTAGTCAGTCGGTCCACTATAATCTAATTGGTGCCCTTCCCTCCTTGGGAATAAGGCAATCCTGATACAAAATCCATCATCATGTGCTCTCATTTCCACTCCGGAATGCCAAACGGCTGCAATAGTCCTGCTGGTCTCTGTCTGCTAGCCTTCACTTGTTGACAAATTTAAACATCTAGCAACATATCTGGCCACGTCTTTCTTCATTCCAAACCACCAAACAATGGTACGTATATTCCGATACATTTTGTATGGAATACTGGTGCGCTTCTTGCATTAGCTTGTTCCTCAGTTCGCCAGATAGTACACAAAACCTCGTACTATTCTTCAGAGCTCCATTATTGGCGATTTGAGAAACCCTCAAGTGTTCCTGCCAACACTTAATCTCTAAGTTTGTAAAGTGTCTCGTCTTGAAACTGAGTCTCCTTGACTTTGTCCATCAGACTCGAGCTCATTTGCAACTTCATCAACACTGAATCAGCATCCAGCTTCTTTCTTCCATTTCCAGGCAGTATAATCTCCAGTCTAAACTTCTCGATGTCTTCTAGCAGGTGCTGGTCCTTGGTTAAGAACATCGCCACTGGGTATCGACTAAGTGTATCAGCGATCACATTAGCCCTACCCGGGTGGTATAGCGGGTCGATGTTGAAATCCTTCATCAGTTTCAGCCATCTTCTTTGTCTAACATTCAGCTCTTTCTGAGTGAAGACATATTTCAGACTTTTTGTAGTCCGTATATATTTTCACTCCCTTTTCATAAAAATCACGCTTCCATAGCTTCAAAGTAAAGATAATTGCAGCAAATTCCAAATTAGGTGTGGGATAATTCTTCTCATAAGTCTGTAGTTGCCTAGATGTGTAAGCAATTACTTTCCCATGTTGTTGAAGAACGCAACTCAGTCCTTTTCCAGAGGCATTACTGTAAATTGAGAAGCCACCGGTTCCTGCGGGTAGCGCAAGGATTGGTGTAGTGGTAAGTCTCTTCTTCGGCTCCTCAATGCCGCCTGGCAATCTTTCGTCCAGATGAACTCTTCATTCTTCCAAGTGAGCTTCGTCATCGGCTCAGCAATCTTGGCAAAATCTTTCACGAACTTCTGGTAGTAGCCAGCCAAGTTCAAGAAACTTCCGAATTGAACTTGGGGTATACCACTTTTCAACAGCAGCTATCTTCCATCGAAATTTCTTCTCTTGACAACATGGCCAAAAGTCCACCTTGTCAAAGAAAATCTACGTTCAGATAACTTACTATAAAACTTCTTTTTCTTCAAAGTTTCCAGAACTTTCTTCAGATGTTCTTCATGCTCTTTTTCAGTCTTCGAATATATCAGAATGTTATCTATGGAGAGGATAAACTGATTCAAATTCTCATGAAGACTCTGTTCATGAGATTCATGAACACAGCAGGAGCATTTTTCAGTCCAACGTCATGACCAAAGAAAACTACCCATACATGGTGTTTGAATGCCGTCTTGGAAATGTCTTCCTTCCTGACTTTGATTTGATGGTAGTCAGTTCTTAAGTCAATCTTCAAAAATACCTTGGCTCCGCTCAATTGATCAAATGGGTCATCGATCCGAGGCAGAGGGTACTTGTTCTTGATGGTGATATTGTTCAGAGCCCGGTAGTCGATGCACATCCGTACTGTTCCGTCCTTCTTGGGTACAACAAGACAGGTGCTCCCCAGAGTAAAGCTCCGTCTCGGATAAACCCAAAGCCTTCAGTTCATTGATCTGGTCCTTCATCTTCTATGAACCTCGAGTATGCATCATGCCTTATAGTAGGAGGCAGGGTCTGCTGGATAGGAAGAGAGTCCTTAGGTTATGGCCTAACAGGTGTTGCTGGGATAGGTGTTCTGGTATGATGGAAAGATAAGGGGCAATCCTTTACCCGATGTTCAGCAGATCCACATACCAAATATTGTCCCAATCTCTTATGACAAATATTGGCTTGGTGACCAGTCCTTTTACAATAGTCACAAACCAATAGCTTCTTACGATATGACTGCCGGATAGGGCTCAAATATCTTCTAGATTCAGGGGTATCCCTCCTAGGACGAGGTTCCGCTCCAACTTGGTTTAAGATAGCTAAGGCTACATCATTGACATTCTTTATGTCTTCTCTCGTGATATTCATCTGTTCCTGCTGGGCTTCATCTTGAGCTTTCTGGGACTCCATGATTACTTGAAATAGGGCAACCATTTGGGAGGTGCTTGCTGGTACTAGTGGAGCAACAGGAATGGGTACTTCCCCAAGGAAATGCAACTCAGTTTGAGAAGAGGTAGGAATCGCCAGTGTAGTGAAAACTTCACTGGATGCATTATGGGGACGGTCAATCAGCTGCGAGGGAATAAACCCTGGACTTGGTTGAGGAGATGGGGTATAATCCGGAGATGACACCTCATCGCCAGCTGGATTGGTCTTGTCAATGGTCATTCTCTGGAAGGTTTAGGATGCAAACATAAGCAAGGTATCCTGCCAGTCTATAATCAAACAAAAATATTTATTTATACTATATTTCCGTCCTATGTTGTGACAAATTAATGTTCTAGTGTTCTAATTGTTTCTAAATATGTTTTCCTAAGTTGTTGTTCAGACCTGCATGGGCCACCACTAAAAACATGTCACGACCTGATCCCAAATAATTGGGTCGAACCGGATCATGCCCAGCCTGCACCGTTGTTGAGACGGCGGCAGTAAGCTGTTCAGTAGCAGGTAACCATACAACACAACTATATTTGTCATAACTCTACATCGGGAAATAAAACTTTATTAAACTTTTACAATGAAATGAAAGATACAACTTAAACCATTTTCTACATACATCAAAAAGAAAACTCTAGGCAAACAGCTCATCAGTCTCGAATTCCTCGTCTTCTAGTTGGGACCTTGGAAATATCCTGAAACAAAGCCTTATCAGTGATACCTAAAATGTTGGGTCTCCAGTCAGGAGGGAGCAACGTACAATTCATGCTAATTTGATAATTGAAATAATAATAGAATCATGCACTTTTAAACAGTTTTGAAAATCAACTAAGCAGTTACAGTTTTAAAACAGTTACAGTTCTGTGATGTGAATAGGCAATGAATATGACCGGCTTGGGTTGTACAGTTGTATCCTATTGATACGATATGGCTTATCCCCGTGTGTATGAGGGGTAAGCTAACACAGTCAGTATACTAGTTTGGATGTGGTAATACTCATTACACTACTCCCCCAGTCCCCAATAGTTACAGTAGTTCAGTCAGTGCTCTCAGAGAGAGTTCCGTGTTGCATCGTGGTTTAAACTTGCATTAAAACGATTACTAAATAATTGTAAACTAACACAAAATGTACTTGCCTTTGTTATTGTGACTGGATCGAGAGTCTGTACCGGGGAACTAGGTCAAATACTTCCTCGAAATCCAACATTTGAGATTCCAGACTTAGAAACAATATTCAACCCATATCTAGATGTGCTAGTTACAATCTCTAGTTTTTGTCCTAATCAATTTTAATTCTTTTAATTAACAAAACGCGAAAACACAATTATTTGTGCGTTGATTTAATACGATGGAAAAAGATCATTTTATGTTTTGAATTCGGAAAAACTTCGTCGATACCAGATTAATTATTAAAACTTGGTATTTTTTTATAAATATAAATATAAAGCTAATTTTCTTATTTAGTGAGAAATACGTGACTTTTTAATTATTAACAAACTTGTCAATTTTAAGATGAGAAAATATTAATTAATTTTATACGAAAATACTTTTTAGTCAATTTAATCGTTTAAATAGAAAAACTCAAAAAACCAGAAAAGACAAGAAAATCTAAGCTATTACAGTTACAGACCACAGCCAGCTGGGCTTATGCCCATTACAATTTATTTACATAAATTGAAATAAGATAAACTGCCGTTAGTCCTAAACAGAAATATTAAATAAATATAAACAGAAATTAAATATAAAAATAAAGGTAAATTATAAGTCTCAGATATGGTCCGATCCTCATCTTGGCTAATTGCCTCAACGTCCGGACGGGGCCGGTTTTGTTTGCACTTAGCCGGGTCCACTGACCGATACGGTCGTCACCCAAAATCAAATATCAAATAAAACTCCGAAATCATTTTAAATCCACTTTAAAAATAATTCAGGATTTACGGAAAAATCGGGCAGCATCTCCTCTGTTTTTGGTCAACCCAAAAACTGGGAAATAGCACCGATAATTTCCTGCAAATTCCAAACCAGGGAAAAACCCGAATTTATATATATAAAATCCACAACCAATCCACAGAATAATCGGGACGACCCGAAATAATTTCGGAAGTCCGATTCCAATTCCACAAATCACAGAACGCTACCGGAAAATCCGGAAAGCTAAAACATACCAAAAATCCATTCCTGAAATATTCCGGGAATCCAAAACAATTCACAGGACCTTTCCGAAAGTCCCGGAAAATTACGACGTCGCTAAAACCGAATTTCCAAAGGGAATCGGGAACCATTTCATCATCGACTAAAATAATAAAATGAGCGGGACAGGGGTTATACCTCGGATTGCTCGGCTAGAGCTCTTAGATGAATAATAGAAAGAATAGAGATCCAGAACAGCAAATAATTCTCGAAAACAGCACTGAAATCAGCAGCGTCGTCGAAAATGCCGAAGAACGCCGAAGCTAGGGCACGGCGGGGAACAGCAGGGGAAACAGCAGGGAAAAAACTCGCCAAAGGGGCAGCGAGCTAGGGCAGCAGGCCACAGGGCTGCCGGGGCGCGCTGTTGCGGTTGCCGACGGAAGCTCGGCGGGGAAACGGGCGATGTCGGCGTCGGAGGGAGCCGACGGGACAGCGGGTCGACGGTCGGCCACGCAAAGGGGGCGGCTCCCGCTGGAGTGGGTCGCCGGAGTCGGGGCTTGGCCGCGGGAAGAGGGCGGCCGGGGCTGCTGGGGCTGGTGACGGCATTGGACCGGGGGAGGGCCGACAGGGGTCGGGCTCGCGGGGAGCTCGGCCGCGCGGACTAGGGCACGACGCACAGGGGGGTCGGCCTCGGGGCGCAGGGCGTGCTCGCGGGGAGGCCAGCGGTCGGATGGCCGGCGCTAGCTCGCGGGTCGGGGACGAAGGCTTCGGGAAGGAGGCCGGAAGGGCGCGATTGGCCGGGTGCTCGGAGAGCTCGGGTGCTCGCTCTGGAGGGGAGGCGGAGCTCCGGCGGCTTGGGCACGATTGGGGGTTGGGAAAAAAATGAGAGGGATGATGGAGAGGGATGATGGAAAGGGATTATATAGGGAAAGGAAAGAGAGGGTTACGGGAAGTCGAAGTCGAAGGGGTGGCCGGTCGGGAGGCGAGGGGTCGACGGCCGGCGGCGGCTTCGGTTTCGGGAGGTGAAGGGAAAGTCCCACAGAGAGTTAATAACTCTCAGAGAAAAAATGAAATGAAATGAATGGAATAGATATTCCATTAAGGGTTTCATTATATAATATAAATAACTTAACTGAAATATATACGAAACCGATCTCGGTTTCGGAATTAATTCCGATTCGATTTCGGGAATTGAGAACGGGTTCGGATCTGGGTTCGATACACAAATAAAATTCATTTATTTATTTATTTAAAAATAGTAATTTTCCTAACCGACTAATAATATAATAATAATAATAACTACTATAATAATACAGGTAATAATAATAATAATAAACTATATAAAATAAGAATAATAATATTAACAATGATATTAATAACCTAATTTAACTAGAAATCTACCAAAAATTATATAATAATAAAATAATAAAAAATTAGATTTTACGGGTTTCACAACCTTCCCTCCTTAGAAAATTTTGTCCTCGAAATTTAAAGAGTAGGGTAGGAATTAACTCAGGTCAAGTTGGTACGAGTACTGCACCCGTAACTCAGGTCCAACAATAAAAATTTCCAAGGCAGTCGTGGATTAGACGGTTTATGATATCATCCATGTAAAAAAATACAAAAGTGAACCAAAGTACACGAGGTTGATCAGACCATCATGCACCGGTCCTGATTAGACAATATATTAGTGGGTGCACCCAATAAAATACTGTCATGATCAAGCTTGATAAAGAGATAGCTTGCAAAACTAGGCTGACTTAGCAGCATCAGTCAAGTTTAGAACGAAAAGATAAGAAGTAGGAGTTTAAGTGATGGCTCAAATTTTGATCTTCTTCTCACCTCTGACTACGCTTACAACTAGTTTCTCTGGCACTGAAAGGTTGAGTCCAATCTTCAGCTCTGAATTATCCAATATGGGACTCGGATCCGGAATGTAGCGTCTGAGCTGGCTCAACTTTCCTGCTCTGCTAACACTGATCGTTCCTCTGGTAAGAGAAAATCTTCACAAAAGACGCTATCTCCTTCTTCAAACTCCACTGATTGACGATGCTAACTTGGTAGTTGTTGTAAGGAAACTCTACCAATTTTAAATGATCTTCTCCAAGACCCTCCAATTTCAAAACACAAGATCTAACATATCTTCAGGCGTCTGGATTATCTTCTTTGATTGTCCGCCGGTTTGTACTCCATAAATCCGGTAGGGGTACCTCTCGTACAATGCTGCCAACTTCTCAGTGAATAGACTAACCTTGAAGGGAATAAAGTGTGCTGACTTAGTCAGTCGGTCCACTATAATCCAATTGGTGCCCTTCCCTCCTTGGGAACAAGGCAATCCTGATACAAAATCCATCATCATGTGCTCCCATTTCCACTCCGGAATGCCAAACGGCTGCAATAGTCCTGCTGGTCTCTGTCTGCTAGCCTTCACTTGTTGACAAATTTAAACATCTAGCAACATATCTGGCCACGTCTTTCTTCATTCCAAACCACCAAACAATGGTACGTATATTCCGATACATTTTGTATGGAATACTGGTGCGCTTCTTGCATTAGCTTGTTCCTCAGTTCGCCAGATAGTACACAAAACCTCGTACCATTCTTCAGAGCTCCATTATTGGCGATTTGAAAAACCCTCAAGTGTTCCTGCCAACACTTAATCTCTAAGTTTGCAAAGTGTCTCGTCTTGAAACTGAGTCTCCTTGACTTTGTCCATCAGACTCGAGCTCATTTGCAACTTCATCAACACTGAATCAGCATCCAGCTTCTTTCTTCCATTTCCAGGCAGTATAATCTCCAGTCGAAACTTTTCGATGTTTTCTAGCAGGTGCTGGTCCTTGGTTAAGAACATCGCCATTGGGTATCGACTAAGTGTATCAGCGATCGCATTAGCCCTACCCGGGTGGTATAGCGGGTCGATGTTGAAATCCTTCATCAGTTTCAGCCATCTTCTTTGTCTAACATTCAGCTCTTTCTGAGTGAAGACATATTTCAGACTTTTTGTAGTCCGTATATATTTTCACTCCCTTTTCATAAAAATCACGCTTCCATAGCTTCAAAGTAAAGATAATTGCAGCAAATTCCAAATTAGGTGTGGGATAATTCTTCTCATGAGTCTGTAGTTGCCTAGATGTGTACGCAATTACTTTCCCATGTTGTTGAAGAATGCAACTCAGTCCTTTTCCAGAGGCATTACTGTAAATTGAGAAGCCACCGGTTCCTGCGGGTAGCACAATGATTGGTGTAGTGGTAAGTCTCTTCTTCAGCTCCTCAATGCCGCATGGCAATCTTTCGTCCAAATGAACTCTTCATTCTTCCAAGTGAGCTTCGTCATCGGCTCAGCAATCTTGGCGAAATCCTTCTCGAACTTCTGGTAGTAGCCAACCAAGTTCAAGAAACTTTCGAATTGAACTTGGGGTATACCACTTTTCAACAGCAGCTATCTTCCATCGAAATTTCTTCTCTTGACAACATGGCCAAAAGTCCACCTTGTCAAAGAAAATCCACGTTCAGATAACTTACTATAAAACTTCTTTTTCTTCAAAGTTTCCAAAACTTTCCTCAGATGTTCTTCATGCTCTTCTTCAGTCTTCAAATATATCAGAATGTTATCTATGGAGAGGATAAACTGATTCAAATTCTCATGAAGACTCTGTTCATGAGATTCATGAACACAACAGGAGCATTTGTCAGTCCAACGTCATGACCAAAGAAAACTACCCATACTTGGTGTTTGAATGCCGTCTTGGAAATGTCCTCCTTCCTGACTTTGATTTGATGGTAGTCAGATCTTAAGTCAATCTTCGAAAACACCTTGGCTCCGCTCAATTGATCAAATGGGTCATCGATCCGAGGCAGAGGGTACTTGTTCTTGATGGTGATATTGTTCAGAGCCCGGTAGTCGATGCACATCCGTACTGTTCCGTCCTTCTTGGGTACAAACAAGACAGGTGCTTCCCAGGGTGAAGCTCCGTCTCGGATAAACCCAAAGCCTTCAGTTCATTGATCTGGTCCTTCATCTTCTATGAACCTTGAGTATGCATCATGCCTTATAGTATGAGGCAGGGTCTGCTGGATAGGAAGAGAGTCCCTAGGTTGTGGCCTAACAGGTGTTGCTGGAATAGGTGTTCTGGTATGATGGAAAGATAAGGGGCAATCCTTTACCCGATGTTCAGTAGATCCACATACCAAATATTGTCCCAATCTCTTACGACAAATATTGGCTTGGTGACCAGTCCTTTTACAGTAGTCACAAACCAATAGCTTCTTACGATATGACTGTCGAATAGGGCTCAAATATCTTCTAGATTCAGGGGTATCCCTCCTAGGACGAGGTTTCCGCTCCAACTTGGTTTAAGATAGCTAAGGCTACATCATTGACGTTCTTCATGTCTTCTCTCGTGATATTCATCTGTTCCTGCTGGGCTTTATCTTGAGCTTTTTGGGACTCCATGATTACTTGAAATAGGGCAACCATTTGGGAGGTGTTCGCTGGTACTGGTGGAGCAACAGGAATGGGTACTTCCCCAAGGAAATGCAACTCAGTTTGAAAAGAGATAGGAATCGCCAGTGTAGTGAAAACTTCACTGGATGCATTATGGGGACGGTCAATCAGCTGCGAGGGAATAAACCCTGGACTTGGTTGAGGAGATGGGGTATGATCCGGAGATGACACCTCATCGCCAGCTGGATTGGTCTTGTCAATGGTCATTCTCTGGAAGGTTTAGGATGCAAACATAAGCAAGGTATCCTACCAGTCTATAATCAAACAAAAATATTTATTTATAATATATTTCGGTCCTATGTTGTGACAAATTGATGTTCTAGTGTTCTAATTGTTTCTAAATATGTTTTCCTAAGTTGTTGTTCAGACCTGCATGGGCCACCACTAAAACATATCACGACCCGATCCTAAATAATTGGGTCGAACCGGATCATGCCCAGCCAGCACCGTTGTTGAGACGGCGGCAGTAAGCTGTTCAGTAGCAGGTAACCATACAACACAACTATATTTGTCACAACTCAACATCGGGAAATAAACTTTATTAAACTTTTACAATGAAATGAAAGATACAACTTAAACCATTTTCTACATACATCAAAAAGAAAACTATAGGCAACAGCTCATCAGTCTCGAATTCCTCGTCTTCTAGTTGGGACCTTGGAAATATCCCGGAACAAAGCCTCATCAGTGATACCTAAAATGTTGGGTCTCCAGTCAGGAGGGAGCAACGTACAATTCATGCTAATTTGACAATTGAAATAATAATAGAATCATGCACTTTTAAACAGTTTTGAAAATCAACTAAGCAATTACAGTTTTAAAATAGTTACAGTTCTATGATGTGAATAGGCAATGAATATGACCGGCTTGGGTTGTACAATTGTATCCTATTGATACGATATAGCTTATCCCCGTGTGTATGAGGGGTAAGCTAACACAGTCAGTATACTAGTTTGGATGTGGTCATACTCATTACACTACTCCCCCAGTCCCCAATAGTTACAGTAGTTACAGTCAGTGCTCTCAGAGAGAGTTCCGTGTTGCATCGTGGTTTAAACTTGCATTAAAACGATTACTAAATAATTGTAGACTAACACAAAATGTACTTGCCTTTGTTATTGTGACTGGATCGAGAGTCTGTACCGGGGAACTAGGTCAAACACTTCCTCGAAATCCTATATTTGAGATTCCAGACTTAGAAACAATATTCAACCCATATCTAGATGTGCTAGTTACAATCTCTAGTTTTTGTCCTAATCAATTTTAATTCTTTTAATTAACAAAACGCGAAAACACGATTATTTGTGCGTTGATTTAATACGATGGAAAAAGATCATTTTATGTTTTGAATTCGGAAAAACTTCGTCGATACCAGATTAATTATTAAAACTTGGTATTTTTTAAATATAAATATAAAGCTAATTTTCTTATTTAGTGAGAATACGTGACTTTTAATTATTAACAAACTTTCAATTTTAAGATGAAAAATATTAATTAATTTTATACGAAAATACTTTTTAGTCAATTTAATCGTTTAAATAGAAAAACTCGAAAAACCAGAAAAGGCAAGAAAATCTAAGCTATTACAGTTACAGACCACAGCCGCTGCTTATGCCCATTACAATTTTATTTACATAAAT
>JANAVB010005898.1:0-54700 GCA_029216955.1 Iris pallida
GGCCGCCGCCGCCATGGCTGGCCTCCCCCGTCGTGGGCAAATATCGGCGACCCCCCTGGGTCCGCCCCTCACTCTCCGGCACGACGTATAGGCGATTCGTGCATTTCGCACGTATTCCCGCCGTGACGCGCGCGAAACCAAGTCTGTTTTGACGCCCCGTCGCAGTAACTTCGCACGCAATTTTCGAGAAATCCGACAGTTGGATCGGCAATTTCTTCACTCTGTCACAATCTCGGTATATACACCTTTACCCCTGTCAATTTTCATCCGTTGATTTTGTCGTTTGATACATCAAAACCGGCCACCAAGTTGACCGTTTAAATTGTATTAATTTTGGACAGTTTCGCGGGGTCAACTTCGTCAGCATGTATCCCTCCACCGCAGCTCCGTTTAGTGTGCTACCAGTTCCTATGCGAAGCTGGTATAACCCTCTTGCTACCCCTCCAGTTTCGTTTCATTGTGAGTTTGTTTGATTGGTTGAATTCGACGCCAAAGTTGATCGTCCGAATTCGTAATTTCCAACTTGTAAAATTCTATTTTTGAACACGGGACTCCAGATTCATTTCTGACACCACCATTAGACTTGTGGCGTCGTTCTGGCATGTTTTCATATAAAATTTGTTAGATTTAGAGGACGTGGTCCCTAGCACGTTTTTCGGTGCAAAGTGGGTCCCACAGTCCGGGTCAATAGGACTTTTTGATGCCGGCTCATCGGAATCCAATTTCGGATATACCGTTGAGTTCGTATCGTCATTCTGGACTCATTGACATATAATTTGCTAGGTTTTGGTGGACATTGGATCCGACATGCATTTCGGTGCAAGTCGGATACCAATATCCGGGTCAACAGGTCATTTTGAGATCGGCTCATCGGAATCCAATTCCGGATATACCGTTGAGTTCGTATCGTCATTCTGAACTCGTTGACATGTAGTTTGCTGAGTTTTGAGAACTTTGGCTCCGGCACGCATTTTCGTGTAAACCGGAATTTCAAGTTCTGGTCAATGGACCAAATTGAGATCGAGTCAACGGAATCCAATTCTGGATATACCGTTGGGTTCGTATCGTCATTCTGGTTTCGTGGACATATAATTTATTATATTTTATAGACTTATTTTCTTGCACATTTTTCGGTGCAAAACGGCTCCGACACGGACACCATTTTGACCCAAAATTACCTTTTTGCCCTTATGTCCAAATTGGACCGTTGGATAGGCTATCCTAGCTAATTTGACCATTCTGGACACGTTGGTGATGTTTATTTAATCGTCCGACAATGTTTGTTGATAATTTCTCTGAGTTTAACCTTTTTAATTAATTAATAATTAATTCTTATAATGTTCGTATTTCGGGATTAGTACAACGAAACTGAGCTCAGTCAATTCCAGTGATCTCACATCGCTGAAATTAACAAGATGGACACGTGGATTACTATAATAAGATTATTAACTTTACCGTTAATCATCTTATCTCGATTTGTGTTTGTAAGTTTCGACGTACGAATAACGAAGTACACTTTATATCTTTAATAATTAGACTAGAATTGACCCAGTTTGACCAGAGTTGACCAGTTGACCAAAAGTCAACTGTAAGTCAACACTTGACCTAGTTTGACTAAATTGTTGACCGGAGTTGACCTAGAGTTGTTTTGACTTAGAAGAACCTAGGATAATATAGATTGCTTGTAGAGTTTCATTTATTACAACTTGAACACCTAGTAACCTGTGTTACTTTAAATAGGACTCTGTGGCTTCAGTTGGACCCCCTATACTTATCAGCTGTTCAGGTTATCAGGCGAGTACATTCTCTGATCATTTTATATCATGCTTAGAATTATTTCCTGCATTAAATTACTTTACTTGTACTGTCACGTTGGTCACACGGATTGGTACTATATGGATCCCTTCTTGAGATGTTATCCATAGGGAGCATCGGGTACTACATGTTTTGTGCGTTTTACTTATATGGCGTATCACTATGCTTCATTGGTTCTTTGATCACTTGTGACATATACTCTTATGATCACAGAGTCTCCTAGAATCCTTATCCTATTTACTGGGTATCCTAGAATCTCCTAGAATCCCCATTTATAGGACATCCATGTATCACCCTTCGGGGGCCTTTGCATGAAATCATAACATAACCTGGTTGGATCCTTGTGTATTGATTGGGGGTACGGGGGAGTAGAAGTAGACATGTAAATATTATCCAAGTAGTGTAGCATCAGAATCTTTCTATAGTGTAGCATCAGAATCTCCTATGCCATTTACATGTCTATATTGTACTCTGACTCACTAGCCACTGTTAGTTCTCTATTGTATAGTAGATATTTCTATTACATTTCTCTTCTCTGTTTACATACTATATTTTCTTCAGTGCCTGTATCTTACTTTACTGCATGATTATATTTTCTAACCTGCTATGAACTGTTGAGATGTATTGTGCTCGTTCCTGTCATGACTGGACCTGTTGATAAATTTTACAGATAGCCTGGAGGTTGCCTGCTAGCCTAGAGGAGACACATTAGAGGTTGTTTAGATAGCTATTTCAGTTGTCTGGAGTTGTATTATTTATGGATTACTGTATTTGAGCTTTGAGATGTATTTATGGGTTTCTGTATCTTAGGCACTTAGACTTCTATCTACTGTATCTCTTTTGGATTTTATGTTTTATCTATCATTCTTTATGCTCTACCTTAGATGTGATTGAGTTTACATTCTGCTATGTCACCCCCATTCGGGGAGTATAAACTGCTTATCCTTATACTGTTAGATGCATGAGGCCTAGGACAGCGTTCTACCGCCGACACTGCGGCGTAGGCTGGGCGTTGTTACGTTCTCGTGCCCTTACTCTAGGGTGCGGGTCGTGACAATAATACAATGATGTCCTTTTCTAAGATGTGAAATCTTCTGAAAGAAATATGAATTTCAACTTACTCTAGTTCTCGCCGAAGTGAATCAAACAACTCCCTCTTAGGCTGTTTCTCTGCACCTGGGGTGTTAAGAACCTTACTTTGCTCGACCATTATGATTGTGTTATTCTTCAGGTCTTCCTATAACCAATAATGATAAGAAATAAATACAAAATTTTCTTTTTCTATATTTCGGTGTTTCCTATTGGTCGTAGGCAAATATCAGAAACCTTAATGTTAGAATGGAAAACTTCAGCAAACAAGTTATTCACCACACCAAAATGCTGAGTTGAGTATTTCACTGTTTGACATTAAAATATCAAAGACAGGTATTACAGAATACTAAAATTGATTGCAAACTCGCTTGTACAAAGAAAAGCCTAGAAAGAAATCCTAGGAAATAATCGAAGTACAATTGTTTAGTTTTTTATTCTGGGGGGTGACGGTGGAGGCTCGAGAAAGTGTATCAACTCTGCCTTACTCCTTGGACTATCCGACACAGTCTTTAGCTCTTGAAGAAATTGCCCTTCGTAGGTTGTCAGCCTCTTGCAGGGGTGTGGCACCCTGCTATTTATAGTGATATATGTTTTGAGCCGCATAGATGGCTCGTGGCCACGTGGCTACGACAGCACGTAAAGACCCGCTCTTTAGCCTCTAGCTGGCGATTTATTAGAATTTTGTTGCAGCAGCAATCTGGATGGTTGAGACTTGGTCAGCCTGCCACGTGTCCTATTGCAGGATAGGATTAATCTGCTGGAGTTATTTTGAGCTGCATGAGTCTTTCAGTTTTCGGCCATGCTGGGCCGGATAAGACTCATGCGGCTTAGGTCATAGTCTCCCTTAGCTTAAGGACTTTTGAGCCGCATAGATTTTGTATTTTAGGCCGCATAAAGCTCATGCGGCTTAGGTTACAGTCACCCTTGGCCGCATGAAGCTTAGAGACTTTAGGGCCGCATAGGTTGAGCCGCATAAGGTTCATACGGCTCGGGTAGCAATCCTTCTGGCCGCATGACTATGTTTAAGCACATGAACCATATTTTAGTGACATGACATTTTTTTGATCACGTCTTATCTTTTTGTCAGAGTGTCAGAGCTATCATTTTTGTTAGTTTTGACAGAGTTTGTCAGCTTTATCAGAAGGACTGATCAACTTGGCCGCATATCTTCTTTCTGCGACTCGAATCAGTCTAGTTGTAGACAGGCCGCATGGGGTGCTGATTCTGTCATGCGTCCCTCCTTTATGCGGACCAGTTTGGCCCAAAGTACTTATGCGGCCAGTTGTGATCCGCATGAATTCTATATTTTTTGTGCTTCTATAAGACCCTCTTTAAAGTTTTTAAATTATAAATTTGGAATACTTTGAATAAGAAGCATGGAGATATGTCAAGCCGCAGGGAGTCTTCAAGTCAGGAGAGACCTTTAGCCGCATGGAGATCTTGAGCCGCAGGGAAATTTTGAGCCGCAAGAGATCTTGAGCCGCAGGGAAATCTCAAGCCGCAGAGAGATCTTGAGCCGCAGGAAAATCTTGAGCCACAGAGAGACCCTATCCAGCCTGCCAGCTGTCACTGCTGTGTTTAATTTCTTGATTTGATTTTGGATTTGGGTTCTCTTTTCGAGATAAAGTCGACGGTTACTAGGGATAAAATTCCCAAACGTCGTCATTATCTTAATGATCTCGAGAATCGAAGCGGCACCCTTCAAAAACTCTATAAATAGGGGTCATTTGGAGAGATATTTTTCTCTTTCACCTTCTTCTCCTTCGCTTTTATCTTTTTGTCTCAATTTAGCCATGGCTCCAAAAGCTTCCAAGTCGACTAGTGCTGCGGCCAAAGGCAAGGGACTTGCCTCTCCGTCGAGAGCAGTAGACTCTATTTCCATTCATCCCGATGTGCAACCCCCTATCAAGGGTAAGGACGGTGGAAAGACGATGCTAAAATTTTGAATAGCCATATCGCATATTTTATGTGCGGGCCTGTCATATATCGCCTCTGTGCTTTAAGCCTGGTCGATGCATGCCCTGTCTCATTTGGACCGCATGTGTTCTGTATGATAGGGCCGCATGGGCTGAGCCGTATAAGCGCTACACATTCGAACCTGAACCGCATAAGCGCCCCAAGACTGATCCGCCTGAACACTGTATGACTGAGCTGCATAAGTGCCTCCTGACTGAGCCGTATGAGCACTTTATGACTGAGCCGCATAAATCGCATAGGTACCTCATGACTGAGCCGCATACATGACTGAGCCGCCTAAGTGTCTCATGACTGAACCGCATGAGCACTATATGACCGAGCTGCATGCTCTCATGTTCTTTAAGCCGCCCACACATCCCTCATAACTAGGCCGCATAGGTTCTGTTTGGCTAGGTCGTATAGCTGAAGAATAAACTTCTTTTAACTTTACTTC
This sequence comes from Iris pallida, assembly GCA_029216955.1. NCBI lineage: Eukaryota > Viridiplantae > Streptophyta > Magnoliopsida > Asparagales > Iridaceae > Iris > Iris pallida. Next base: position 5,318 of record JANAVB010005898.1, read on the forward strand.
TTCTTTGTCCTTTGCAGTGAACTTGCCCACAGCTCCATCGGAGGAGCTCCTGATAGGATATGCCTAATCTGCGTTGGGTGTAAGATTTGACCGGATAGTCGAACGTGTGTCGACTCATATCACCCGAAATCAACCTGAAGACCGGCTGAGGGAGATCAGAAGCCAGTCCTTCTTCTTCTTACTTAGCATGATGAACTCCGGGCAACTGAATGGCGTTCATCTGAAGCCTATATTTCTATTCGGGGATGCCTTGATTATTTCAGACCCGAGCATCATAAAGACATTTGAGAGCTGGGACTTCTAATTTCAGGGGGAAACAATTCACATACCTTTAATGGAGCGCCACTTCCCCCTATCAGGTTTTAATATGGTACCTTTTGAGAGGAAGATGCTGGGTTCTCTAACTCTGGATCAGTGGGGGATCTTCGTGGGCCATATCCGTTTTAATAACCCCATGAGGTCAGTGGTTGCAGTAAGGGAAATAATGAGCTACTCCATTATTGGGCTGGCTCCTGGCAGTCTCATCACGAACTGAAGCCCAACATGCTATTCTCTGAGGCTGATATATTTTGAATCGGATTGCTCACAAAGGGTCATACCCTGCAGGGAGATTATCGTTACTGAATTGGCAGCATCGTTCCCCTCCATGGGTCAGCTTGGATCCTAGCAGAGTATGAGGACATCCTACGAAAGATTGGCCTCTATCATGCCATTAGGGGCTCCTGTTACGGCTTGTTTATGAACCTAAAATTATTTATGGCATTGCTTGAGATGTACAACTGTCAGATGGGGACCTTCTTTACTCTCGATGGAGAGATGGAACTTGCTCTTCACGAGATGCATGACGAGTCCAAATTGCCCTGGGGCGATAAAAGCTTATGAGGAGTGTACCCAAACAAACAAAGAGTTCGAGGAACTAGAGCGGCGGTTGTAACACCCAGTTTTCCAGATGAGGATAATTTTGAAATTTTGTAATTATACTATTTATTATTGATATTTATTTCATATTATGATTTTTGGTGATCATTTTTTTAAACTATTTAAAAACTGTTTTAAGACATGACTTGTGATTTTGATGTGCTGCTAGTGAAACCCTAGTGACTGCATGACCTAGAGCCTGACCACGTCATTAGGATGATTATTTTTTACTTTTGAGCATGAGGTGTATTTTTGTCATTTGGCCTCCTTGAATTATTTTATGAATTATTACATTGGTGATGGTTACTTTGACTTTTGACTAGCTGTGACTTAAGAGACTGTCCTAGATTTTGACCTTGACTTTGGTGACTTAGTTAACATGGTATGGACCCTAATCTAACTCATTTTGGTCTTGGTTGACTTAAGTTGGCTAAGTTTCATGAAAAGAATAGGAGAATGTTTGCATTGGACCAAAGGCTAAGGACTTGAGCTAGTTAGCTAGTGCAACTTGGCCCATAGCCCATTAGTGAAACCCTAACCCTAATTCTTTCTTTTATGACCAGCCACTAGGTCATTCCCTTTCCTATAAATAATCTCTTCCTTGTTCTTGCCTCTTTTATTAAGTTTTTTTCAAGTTTGAAGGAAGAGGTAAAGAGTCATCTTCCCCAATCCATAACTTCCTTATTTCAATTCCTTTTTGGATCAAATCTTTTGCATTAGGTTCTAATTAATCCCTACTTTATGTTCATGGAGAGAAATCTCAGGTTTGAATCAATTTGGAGATCTTGGCTATCAAGGAGATTTTCCCCCTTTGAAGCTTTTTCATTGAAAGTTCAACCAAAAGGTAAACCCTCATAATCACCATTAAATTTCAATTTCTTTGCATGAGTACATAGCCCTAGGAGTCCCCTAGCTGCTAGCATAGGTTTGGTGTCAAGTCGTGTCAATTTCATGTCCGTATCGGACACGTATCAATTGTACTGCTGTGTGTTTGATTAAATGCCACAAAGGGTTTAAAATTGATATTTTTGAAAAGTGTTTAAATAGATTTGTTGTATTATATATATATATATATATATATATATATATATAATAATATATATATATATATATATATATAATATATATATATATTGATTTTGTGATTGACTGAGCACGAATCCGTGTCTTGTCGTGTCCAAATCCATGTTGGACACGCTGCGCGCTGGCCCGATCGAGTGTCCTGCTGCTCGAGCTTCGCAGCGGACACGACACATCTCGGCTTTGCACGAAACTTAGTGAGCTCATGGGGGCAATGTCTGCGAGCATGCCCCCAAGGTCCCATTAAATTTTGTGTAGTGGTTTGGGAGAAACCATGGCTGCACTGGCCTTGCACTGGCCGTGCGAGCACGATCAGAGACCTCTGATACGTGTCTCGTGCTCAGGACACGCGTGTCGTAGATACGTTACAGACACTCGAGGATGTTCCCCTATCCTAGGCGAACCCTAGGACACAAGCATGAGCCCTCTGGTGTCGTGTGTCGTATCCTAGCTCGCGTTGCACCTCTGTACGAGAGAGCCGACACTGTTATTCTCAGAAACTTGGTTTTTAGCATTGGACACGTCGTGTCGACTTCTGTGGACACGACACGACCTGTACAACACCCTTACACATACACGAAACTACCTTGGCCATTATTTTGATGTGTTATATGATTTCGAATGTCGACTTGGGTTCTTCCCTAATTTTTCCTGATACCATATCAGTGTAATGTAAATTCTGAAGTTAAATTATAAATTTTAACTGTTTGAATAATGATTATTATCATGCAATGGTTCATTTATATGTGTATACGATAATGTACATGTTAGGGTCCTCATGATTGGTGTTAATCATTGAATTTCGAAATAATTTGGACTGTTAGGTAGAGACTGTTATATGCAATTGAATAACTGAAACCTATCACATTGTTCCCTGTTAAACAAACTGAGAACATGGTGTTCTCCTCTACACACATTCAATATTTTCTATTTTCTGAGAGCTTAACCCATGTAACACACAATACTGAATTTAATTCCTTATACACACATTTTTAACTGTCACACACACACACAAAACTGAGAGTTACACATTTTTCTGTTAACCCATGAGTTCACGTCCTATTTCTTATACACACACAAGCCCTTTACTTGCCAATTTCCTATTTTGCATACACACACATTCATATACGAAATCTGTAAACCTGGGACACATAGTACACATGTTGATCCACTGTACTTTACTACTACACTTGCATACCTGTGTTTAGCCTACAACAGACCCCACTTAACCCTTGTTTCAGTCCAATATCTGGACAGGAATTGGGTGAGAGCCTATGTGATAATATACTTTGTATATGTGATGTTGTTCTGTCCTTGTTCATGTGTATAGCAGTCTCCTTTACTTGTTAATTTATATTGTATATAGTGTTCAGTCTCTTTTGCAATAGTTCAATCACCTATATGTTTAGCCCCCTATTTTCATAAGTCCCTGTACATGTTATCCTTGTATCAGTCACTAGGATACTCGAACAGTCCATACTTCCCTTTTGGACAGCCCTCTATCCATGTTCAGTCCCCATCTATTGATGTGTCCAGTTACCTCTATTATTCAGTCCACTATCATAAGTTTCAGTCCATACATATGGGTATGTATCCAATTTCCCTTCCATTTGATTTATCTCTAATTTATAATTTAGATGTTCAAGCCTTTCATGACTTCAGTCCATGCCCACATGTATGTTCCGAATTGCCACATTATTTTGTACCCATTGATACCCATGTCCTACATTACTATAGCATATGACCATATTAATTGCTCTTCACTGTATAAGTCCAATCCTTGAGCAACTGAATGTACCTGCAATTGATTCTTCATTGTTCAGATACTTATCTATGACTCAGTCCATATTGCCAAGCCCCCTTTTTTTAATCTTATACCTGCCACATGAGGTTCAGCCTTGGAGCCCTGCACTTGCTTCCTACATTTGGTTCACTCCACAGTTTAGTAATGTACTGCTGTGAGAGGAAGTCAGTAAGGTTATGCTCACCTTATGCCATTTAATCCCAGATTCAAGCCATCCTACATCTCTGTTCTTGGTAGTCTGTATGGACTTGATATTGGTGGGGGTGGGGAAAGGTTTGTAAGAATAAAATCCATGTTATCATAATTGGTATGTACCTATACAAGTTATGGTATATGAGAGTTGAGGGTAGGGTAGTATGGGATAAGGATGATGTTATACATTACATATATGTGTGTACTATGTGATACCTAATATGTATATATATTTGGCATATAGTTAGAGATAAGAGTTAGCCAAATATAGAGTATTTAGCTAGTACCTAGTTGGCAAGACTTTAGCCTAGCAAATTGAAGTTGACCAAAACCCTAGATAGACAGTTGACCCAGAGTTGACCAAGTTTGACTTGGACCTAGTTTGACCTAGACAGTTGACCAGGTTTGATTAGAGTTGACTTTGACCTAGTTTGACCTAGAATTCATGTAGATTGCATCGTAGACTTCATTTACCTTATTTTAAACATGTTATAACCTGTACTGCTCTGGTTAGGACATTGTGACTCCGGTGCAGCCATCTGATATTACACTACTCTTTTCAGAGTAGCAGGCGAGTACATTCTCTGATAGTTCTTCCATTTACTTGTCGTTTACTGTACTTCAGTTGTAGCTAGTTCTATTTGATTCTATATTACAAACACGATTTGATATTACTGGGTCCATTTCATGCGACACTCCCTTATTCGTGTCTAGCCTCTATTTCTGGAACCACCTACTAGAACCACCCTGGAATCATTTACTGGAACCATTCGTGTACTGGCTGGACTTATACCTATTTTTGTGTCGGGTTATGGATTCACTTGTACTTGCTGGGCGAGGAAATATTGGAATAGGCATGTGAACATACCCAAATACCGGAACCACTCCCTTGGAATTATACTGGAACGATAGCCATCCCACACTTGGCCAAGTGTACGGTGTGCCGTATTACCTACAGTCGTTCACATGTCGATCCCGATATTTTAAAACACACTGTTAGAGTGTAGGCTGGACTCGCCCTGGAACCTTTGATCACTGACTGGACTCACGTTATACCGGACTCATCTCGTGTTGGAATCACCTGGTATTAGATTACATTATCTGGACTCACACTGACTCTTATTATACTGTCTGGACTTATATCATGCTACTCTAGTTCAGCTAGATTATATTTACAGTCTTCATTGCTATGTTTCTCTTCTTGTTTAGTTACTTTCCTTTCCTTGTACCTTAACTGTTCTCTATATCATTACCTGTATAAAACTGCCATGATTCATCAATATAACTGTCTATAACTGCTTTATAGTTCTCTGTCATTTACTTGGGATTTCTTGATGAATTGTACTCGTTCCTGTCCTGACTGGACCTGTTGAAAATATTACAGATGATTGCCCTGAGGATATTTGCCCTACTTGCCTTAGAGCAGGAGATGGCTTAGCTACCTTTGTCCCCAACACTCAGCAGTGATTGGGTGACTAGCTAGTAAACTTGGTTTAGTTTTTATGTTTTAGAACTTGAATTGTAATAACTTGAGATACGAGTTTGTATTTGAGTTTATTTGAGATATTATTATTTAGTAGTTATAATTGGTGTTGTTTAGTCTTTAGTTATAAACTTCTGTGTTATCTTATCGTTCTTAGACTGTGATTGAGATTTCATTATATCTATGCTTGTCCTCCGTTCGGAGTTGAGATTTGACAAGTACATTATATAATTGCGTGAGTTGTTGATTAGATAGTAACCTAGGACAGCGTTCTACCGCCGACACTGCAGCGTAGGCTGGGCGTCGTTACGTATTTATACCCTTACAGTGGGTGCGGGTTGTGATATGTTTTTAGTGGTGGCCCATACAAGTCGAGAGTCGCATTAGTGCGATGTCGTGGTAGTGCAACGATTAGTTGTACTGCTGCACGCCTGTGATAGGAATTAAGGAATAGGCTTTAATTGAGAGAGTACTCAATCACAGTTAGGACTACTTGAGAAGATTCCTGGGATGACCCTTGAGAATCTCATTATGAACTATCTCAAAATTCGATTCTGATAATATATGTCTATCTTCCTTAATTTATCGTTGAATTGATTCTTGGTATTCATTATTGACTTGATTTTCTACCAAGATAACATTATGGGCTAGGTTGCCTCAGTCATGGAATCTAGAGTCTTCTACAGCCATATCAGCTGGTTGGGCGATGAGATAGAGTCTGATTTTGGATGTATTTCTCGGGTGTGGGAATTTAAAGTTTTCGCAGCCAAGCTAGCGGTAATGCAAAAATTTAAATTACCATGATTCTAGAGGTATGTACATTAGTTGTGGACTCTACGGATTATCGCAACCATACTTACTGGTGTGACGAGGATTCTGGTAACATGGTTCTGGATAGACGGGTATGATTATCAGATTGCAGAATAGATACCATATAGATGGTGCCCTAGTATAATTAAGTAGAATATCAGGGTGGATATTACTTTAGTGTCATAGATTAGATAGAGGGAGCTTGGCCACCTGTAGCGCAGCACCATGCCCCGCACCATCAGAGGGATACATCCCGGAGGGGCAGGGCTTTTGCGCTGACAGTCGAGTAGACTGACGCTACGGGTGACGAGTTAGCAGGTCTGTCCTTCATGTTCTTCTTTCCATCTTATTGTGTGATTCCATTAGTACCTGTCAGGATATTGCTTGTGATTTGCTAGATAGTGTAGTTACCCTGTTCGAGACTGTGGAATCACGACCAGTAGGATTTTTTTTTGCAAGTTTTCTATCGACTTTGATTGATTGGGGGTTGACCTAGTAGGGGTATGATCATCTTAATTTCGAGGACAATTTTTCTAAGGGGGTAGGATTGTAACACCCAGTTTTTCAGATGAGGGTAATTTTGAAATTTTATAATTATATTATTATTTATTTATATTTATTTCATATTATAATTTTTGGTGATTTTAATCATTTTTTAAACTATTTAAAAACTGTTTTAAGTCATGACTTATGATTTTGATGTGCTGCTAGTGAAACCCTAGTAACTGCATGACCTAGAGCCTGACCACGTCATTAGGATGATTTACTTTTTACTTTTGAGCATGAGGGTATTTTGGTCATTTGGCCTCCTTGAATTATTTTATGAATTATTATATTGGTGATGGTTAATTTGACTTTTGACTAGCTGTGACTTAAAAGACTGTCCTAGATTTTGACCTTGACTTTGGTGACTTAGTTAACATGGTATGGACCCTAATCTAACTCAAGTTGGTCTTGGTTGACTTAAGTTGGCTAAGTTTCATGAAGAGAATAGGAGGATTTTTGTATTTGACCAAAGGCTAAGGACTTGAGCTAGTTAGCTAGTGCAACTTGGCCCATAGCCCATTAGTGAAATCCTAACCCTAATTCTTTCCTTTATGACCAGCCACTAGGTCATTCCCTTCCCTATAAATAATCTCTTCCTTGTTCTTTCCTCTTTTATTAATTTTTTTTCAAGTTTGAAGGAAGAGGTAAAGAGTCATCTTCCCCAATCCATAACTTCCTCATTTTAATTCCTTTTTGGCTCAAATATTTTGCATTAGGTTCTAATTAATCCCTACTTTATATTCATAGAGAGAAATCTCAGGTTTGAATCAATTTGGAGATCTTGGCTATCAAGGAGATTTTCCCCCTTTGAAGCTTTTTATTGAAAGTTCAACCAATAGGTAAACCCTCATAATCACCATTAAATTTTGATTTCTTTGCATGAGTTCATAGCCCTAGGAGTCCCCTAGCTGCTAGCATAGGTTTGGTGTCGACTCGTGTCAATTTTGTGTCCGTATCGGACACGTATCAGTTGTACTGCTGTGTGTTTGATTAAATGCCACAAAGGGTTTAAAATTGATATTTTTGAAAAGTGTTTAAATAGATTTGTTGTATTATATATATATTGATTTCGTGATTGACTGAGCACGAATATGTGTCTTGTCGTGTCCAAATCCATGTTGGATACGCTGTGCGCTGGACCGGTCGAGTGTCCTACTGCTCGAGCTTCGCAGCGGACACGACACAGCTCGGCTTTGCACGAAACTTGGTGAGCTCATGGGGGAGATGTCTACGAGCATGCCCCCAAGGTCCTATTAAATTTCGTGCAGTGGTTTGGGAGAAACCATGGCTACACTGGCCTTGCACTGGCCGTGCGAGCGCGATCAAAGACCTATGATACGTGTCTCGTGCTCAGGACACGCATGTCATGGACACGTTGCAGACACTCGAGGATGTTCACCTATCCTAGGTGAACCCTAGGACACAAGCACGAGCCCTTTGGTGTTGTGTGTCGTGTCCTAGCTCGCGTTGCACCTCTGTACGAGACTTTCAACACTGTTATTCTCTGAAACTAGGTTTTTAGCATTGGACACGTCGTGTCGACTTCTGTGGACATAACACGACCTGTACAACACCCTTACACATATACGACACTACCTTGGCCATTATTTTGATGTGTTATTTGATTTCGAATGTCGACTTGGGTTCTTCCCTAATTTTTCCTGATACCATATCAGTATAATGTAAATTCTAAAGTTAAATTATAAATTTTAACTGTTTGAATAATGATTATTTTCATGCAATGGTTCATTTTATGTGTATACGATAATGTACATGTTAGGGTCCTCATGATTGGTGTTAATCATTGAATTTCAAAATAATTTGGGCTGTTAGGTAGAGACTGTTATATGCAATTGAATAACTGAAACCTGTCACATTGTTCCCTGTTAAACAAACTGAGAACATGGTGTTCTCCTCTACACACATTCAACGTTTCCTATTTTCTGAGAGCTTAACCCATGTAACATACAACACTGAATTTAATTCCTCATACACATATTTCTAACTGTCACACACACACACAAAATTGAGAGTTACACATTTTTCTGTTAACCCATGAGTTCACATCCTATTTTCTATACACACACAAGCCCTTTACTTGCCAATTTCCTATTTTGCATACACACACATTCATATGAGAAATCTGTAAACCTGGGATACACAGTACACATGTTGATCTACTGCACTTTACTACTACACTTGCATACCTATGTTTAGCCTACAACAGACCCCACTTGACCCTTGTTTCAGTCCAATATCTGGACAGGAATTGGGTGAGAGCCTATGTGATAATATACTTTGTATATGTGATGTTGTTCTGTCCTTGTTCATGTTTATAGCAGTCTCCTTTACATGTTAATTTATATTGTATACAGTATTCAGTCTCTTTTGTAATAGTTCAATCACCTATATGTTTAGCCCCATGTTTTCATAAGTCCTTGTACATGTTATCCTTGTATCAGTCACTAGGATACAAGAACAGTCCATACTTTCCATTTGGACAGCCCTCTATCCATGTTCAGTCCCTATCTATTGATGTGTCCAGTTACCTCTATTGTTCAGTCCACTGTCATGAGTTTCAGTCCACACATATGGGTATGTATCCAATTTCCCTTCCATTTGATTTATCCCTACGTTGTAATTTAGATGTTCAAGCCTTTCATGACTTCAGTCCATGCCCACATGTCTGTTCCGAATTGCCACATTATTTTGTACCCATTGATACCCATGTCCTACATTACTATAGCATATGACCATCTTAATTGCTCTTCACTGTATAAGTCCAATCCTTGAGCAACTGAATGTACCTGTAATTGATTCTTCATTGTTCAGATACTTATCTATGACTCAGTCCATATTGCCAAGCCCCATTTTTTAATCTTATACCTGCCACATGAGGTTCAGCCTTGGAGCCCTGCACTTGCTTCCTACATTTGGTTCACTCCACAGTTTAGTAATGTACTGCTGTGAGAGGAAGTCAATAAGGTTATGCTCTCCTTATGCCATTTAATCCCAGATTCAAGCCATCCTACATCTCTGTCCTTAGTAGTCTGTATGGACTTGATATTGGTGGGGGTGGGGAAAGGTTTGTAAGAATAAAATACATGTTATCATAATTGGTATGTACCTATACAAGTTATGGTATATGAGAGTTGAGGGTAGGGTAGTATGGGATAAGGATGATGTTATACATTACATATATGTGTGTACTATGTGATACCTAATATGTATATATATTTGGCATATAGTTAGAGATAAGAGTTAGCCTAATATAGAGTATTTAGCTAGTACCTAGTTGCCAAGACTTTAGCCTAGCAAATTGAAGTTGACCAAAACCCTAGATAGACAGTTGACCCAGAGTTGGCCAAGTTTAACTTGGACCTAGTTTGACCTAGACAGTTGACCAGGTTTGACTTAGAGTTGACTTTGACCTAGTTTGACCTAGAATTCATGTAGATTGTATCGTAGACTTCATTTACCTTATTTTAAACATGTTATAACCTGTACTGCTCTGTTTAGGACATTGTGACTCCGGTGCAGACATATCATATTACACTACTCTTTTCAGAGTTGCAGGCGAGTCCATTCTCTAATAGTTCTTCCATTTACTTGTCGTTTACTGTACTTCAGTTGTTGCTAGTTTTATTTGATTCTATATTACAAACACGATTTGATATTACTGGATCCATTTCATGCGACACTCACTTATTCGTGTCTGGCCTCTATTTCTGGAACCACATACTAGAACCACCCTGGAATCATTTACTGGAACCATTCGTGTACTGGCTAGACTTATACCTATTTTCATGTCGGGTTATGGATTCACTTGTACTTGCTGGGCAGGGAAATATTGGAATAGGCATGTGAACATACCCAAATACCGGAACCACTCCCTTGGAATTATACTGGAACGATAGCCATCCCACACTTTGCGGTGTGCCATATTACCTACAGCCGTTCACATGTCGATCCCGATATTTTAAAACACATTGTTAGAGTATAGGCTGGACTCACCCTGGAACCTTTGATCACTGACTGGACTCACTTATACCGGACTCATCTCGTGCTGGACTCACCTGGTATTAGATTACATTGTCTGGACTCACACATGACTCTTATTATACTGTCTGGACTTATATCATGCTACTCTAGTTCAGCTAGATTATATTTACAGTCTTCATTGCTATGTTTCTCTTCTTGTTTAGTTACTTTCCTTTCCTTGTACCTTAACTGTTCTCTATATCATTACCTGTATAAAACTGCCATGATTCATCAATATAACTGTCTATAACTGCTTTATTTCTCTGTCATTTACTTGGGATTTCTTGATGAATTGTACTCGTTTCTGTCCTGACTGGACCTGTTGAAAATATTACAGATGATTGCCCTGAGGATATTTGCCCTACTTGCCTTAGAGCAGGAGATGGCTTAGCTACCTTTGTCCCCAACACTCAGCAGTGATTGGGTGACTAGCTAGTAGACTTGGTTTAGTTTTTATGTTTTAGAACTTAAATTGTAATAACTTGAGATACAAGTTAATATTTGAGTTTGTTTGAGATATTATTATTTAGTAGTTATAATTGTTGTTGTTTAGTCTTTAGTTATAAACTTCTGTGTTATCTTATCGTTCTTAGACTGTGATTGAGATTTCATTATATCTATGCTTGTCCTCCGTTCGGAGTTGAGATTTGACAAGTACATTATATAATTACGTGAGTTGTTGATTAAATAGTAACCTAGGACAGCGTTCTACCACCGACACTACTGCGTAGGCTGGGCGTCGTTACGTACTCGTACCCTCACAGTGGGTGCAGGTCATGACAGCGATATCCCGGAGTCTTTGCCGTATATCAGGAAGTGATATGTCACCATAGTACCTGTCAACAAATATCCAAGAAAAAGGACGATAGTTCGGAAGGGAACCTTCCTCATACCAAGGCTTGGATTGGTTTTCTTTTTAGCCTTAGTGCCTCCGGTCGAGTTGCTGTTAGGAGTCCCCAATCTCTGGAACAGGTGCATGCTCAGGTGCAAAGCACTAAGAGGGCCCGTGCTGCTGGTGAAATATTTGGGAGCCTGAGCGACACTTTTAACTATTTTTATCATGACACCCAGCGTCTGTCTGCTAAGGCCATCTTGGCCGGATACCTGATGATATGGTTGAGGGTTTGCGTCATTTCGGCGGGCTCTGGTTCGATTGAGAGGATTATCCACAACCTAATTCTTCCGGCGGTGAAGCTGGTTTTGGGGGGCAAGTTGGCTCTGCTTCCTGCTATGGTATGCAGCATCCCTAGGGGTCTTTGTATTTTTACGTCAAAAGTCATCGCTCGTGATCTTACGAAACCCTTGAACAGAATCGAGCTGTCGTATCATTATTTAATGGGGTGGCTGTTGATGTATTGCCCCTCTTTGATGAGACCTGGTCCGGAGGGCAATACGATAAGTGACGATGCCTTCATCTATCACTATCGCAACATACCCTGGAACTATACCAGCTTTTTCGACTGCCGAGTCGCTCTTGCACGGGTGGATAGATACTCTTTTTGTGTCAGTTGCGTCTTTCACTGAGGAAGAGATGGGACACATTCACCTTGATAGTGCTGTTGCGCCCCAAGCTCTGTTTGAAAAACTATTTCGCTGGTTGCAGAGTATCCGTCCCTCACATCTGGTATACCGCAACCGCAATATTATATACCTAGAGCCAAACCTACCTAGCCGGTATTCTCGGTAATTTAGGTATAGCCAATTATATTTGGATAACCCTAACCCTTGTCTGGGTTTCGAGGGGAGCGTCTTGGATGGTATCCGGGACTGGCACTATTATTCGGCGATCCACACCAGGCCAGCTTCGTCCTACCTAACGCCGAGACTTTGGGGCATATCGCATATATGGCAGCCTTTTATCATGTATCTGTGAATGTGCCTCCCAACGACTTTGATCCCTGTACCAATTTTATTGTTTGTACAAAATTGGAGGAGCGACCGAGGGACTCCCATAAGAGGACGAGGAAGGAAAAGAGGAAAGCTTCCGATTCTGACTCCGACAGCACGGAGGAGGAGGAAGATAACTCTGAAGATCTCCAGCCCTATACAAGTCCTTTAGATATGCGTGTGCCTTCCCCTGTGTCGAATCCTTCGTGTAAACGAAGTAGGCCTGAACGTCTTGTCGTTGGTAGACCTCGTTCCCAGAAGCGAGTTGTGGCTAGGTTCCGTGGGCTTGTCGTCGAGGAAATGGGTAGTAATACCGAAGTCAACATTGGGGTAAGTTCTTTTACGACAAGCCCCAATGTTGTCCTTGGGATGTTATTTGAAGGCTCTCTTTTGCAGACATCGAAGGAAGCGAACCTTCTATCACCAAATGCCGCCCATGTGGTTTCCTCTTTGGGTTCTAACCCTGGAGTTGCGGGGTCCTCACAAACTGGTGCTGATATCATTACGTCTCTATCCGGAGCGACAGGGGCTGAGGAGGCAGACATGGATGGTTCGAGTGCCGCTGCTGACCTCATTGGAGTTGTGGAGACGGCGGGAGGAGCTGAGACTAGTCCGACTGAGCCTCGATCTTTTTCCCTTACCTCTGGTAAGCTATGTCGCTTTCTTACCGATGAGGAGATTTTTTGCTTCAACTCCATCTTCTTCGGGTCAAGCTGATTATTGGTTGTTCTGGACCTACAGGACCTGCCTCTCCACTACCGATGGTGGATGTGGCCACGGAGGAAGGGATAGAAGAGGATCCAGGGGCTGACCTGGTACAAGCAAGAAGTGTTCCTTCTCCCTTTCCAGCTCGAGTTGAGAGGCCTTCCACCGTATTGAGCATAGAAGTCCCAGCTTTTTCAACCTCTTTGATGGATGCGGGATCGATTGGAACTGCCTCTTCTCCGAAAGTTGAACTTTATGCCCTGCCCAGTTTTTAGCTTCTTCGGGCTGTAGAGGAGGAGATTGCTGCTGCACGGAGATCTCATCGCTCGGAGTTTGTTTTCCTTCTAACAGGGTCATCAAGATCAGGTGTGCCTCCTTTCCAGACTCCTTCAGCTTCCCTAGTGGCCATCCCTTCGACGTCGTCCTCTCTGGAGAGTTTAGACAAGTCGTCAAGGGACATCGTCGAGAGCTTTTATCGCTATTTAAAATGAGAGGGTGAGGCTGCTTTGAGAAAGGGAACATCGTTTGCCATAGCTCGTCATTGTGCCTGCGGTCAGATTGAACTACTGAAGATGCTCCCAGGTGGAGAAGGGGTGGCCGTCCTTCTGGAGCACAAGCTGGCAGAGGCTAATCAGTGCCTAATCCAGTTGCAAAATCTGTGACAAGTCCATGTGTCTGCTGCAGTAGAGCAGGAGCGTGCTTTCCTTATAAAAGTCATAAAAAAGGTGAAGGCTGTACAGGAGACGACCAAGCCCACCTTGGAGAAGGACCTCCATAAGTTATCTCTTAAATATGGCAAGCTGATCCGAGTGGGAGAGATTTTCTTGACTCGTGAGGAGACCATCGTTCATGCCATGGCCGAAACTAACGAGCAGCTCCTCCAGCTCCAAGCTAGGCTGACATCTCTGGGGACTGAGCTCCAAGCCATTCGTCAAAAGAGAGAGAAGATCTGCTAGGAGACTGATAAAGTCACACGAGCCTCTGCTGCTCTAGAGGGTGCCCTGAAGAAATTAGAGGAGAATTGGCAAGATCATGCACATCTTGAGGATGCTAAAAAGCTATCCCAGGAAGCTGAACGCCGAGCCAGACTGAGAATTGAGCGCTCAACTGTGCACCTGGAAGACATTCTCACCAAGCTATGTGTTGCTAATGAGTAGTGAATTTCCTTCCTCCTTTTTTTTTTTTTGAGATGTAGTCTTGTGAATGCAACTGATTTTGAATAAGCAGAATACATTCACTCCACTCTTTGTTTCTAGTATCTGAGGTGCTCGTACTAGAGGGCCTAATACAGCATTTGTGTTTGATGAAGGACATCCTACTGGAAGACTTTTTTGTGGACCTATTGCCCTTTTGTACATCTGGAGATGCGAGCAACAGATTTGAATAATAATTGGTGGACCTATTACCCTTTTGTGTATCGATAGTGCGAGTAATAGATTGGGAACGAAACCTAACAGGAGTAATATGGATGTGATAGGTTCGGATAAATGGTAGAGCTTTTCTACTCAGAGGTAGTATGGACATGGTAGAAGTGAACTCTGTAAGGATGTATAGAACAACTCAGAGGTAAGGTGGACGTGGATATTCTAGGATTAAATGTACAACCACGTAGGGGTGGTTGTATGGGATATCCTGCAGGGGGACTTTTGGTGGACCTATTACTCTTCTGCGCACTGGTGGTGCGAGTAATAGATTTTGAGACAAAACCCAACATAGGTAATATGGACGTGATAGGTTTTGTGGTCTTAACACCATGTCTTTTATCCTGGATTGGGTACAGGTGTTAAGTCAAGAGACTATCGGGATCAGAGGTAATATGGACGTGACACACGATAATCAAGAATGATTTTGGTGGACCTATTACCCTTTCGCGCACTGGTGGTGCGAGTAATAGATTCGAGACAAAACCAACAGAGCTAATATGGACGTGATAGGTTTTGTGGTCTTAACACCATGTCTTTTATCCCGAGTTGGGTACAGGTGTTAAGTTAGGAGATTGTCTATATTAGAGGTAATATGGACGTGATATATGAAAATCGAAACATCAGAGCGGAAGTTCAGAGGTATCAATATATATGACTTGTCACTCGGAGAGATGCAATGTGAGTCCCCTTGGAGGGAACAGAGTGTAAGTTCAGAGGTACCTGATGTACATAACTCGACATTCTAGGCAGTATTCTTTTTTTTCTTTTTCTTTTTTTAGTCCAACGGCAACCTCTTATTGATGAAATAAGGAATTTTGTCCACAGGGATTACATCATCAGGAGAGGGGCTATCCACCTGTGCAACTAGGTACTTGGCGAGTTCTACGTCCTCTTCGGCTACCCTCTATGAGATCGAAGGTTGGGGCACTGTCTTGGGCAACTTGACCACCAAGGGTACAGCATGTGGTATTGGCTTGTCTGAGGGTGTCGGATCGACACTTGGTTGTCGGCTCGTCTTGGGAAGACGGGTGACAATTAGCTCGGCAGGGGATTTTGTGTCTTCCGTTTGCCTTTGAGTGGATTTTGGCAATCGGATCACCATCGACGTCACAGAGGGCCTCACATCTTCCTGTTGCCTTTGATTGGATTTCGGCAATCGGATCAGCATCGGCCCTATGACGGGTTTTGGCTCCTGGCTGGATCTCGAGAGTCGGATGACCATTGGTTCCAACTGTACAGGTGGGGCAGGAGAACCGGGCACCTCTTTATGCAAATTTGTGACGAGGGGTACGGCTTTGCCCAGTTTACGGGCCTGGAGATGAATTCTCAAAGGTTTCTTCCGGCCCTGTGATGGCCTCCAGTTCGTCAGTTATGTGTTTCTTGGATTCGTCATATAGTTCAACCCCTTTGAAGGGATCGATGTCGACGAATTCAGTCTTCACAAAGCCATGCTTACTGATATACTTGAAGCACTGGTGAAGGGTGGATGGTACGATCATATAGTCATGTATCCACGGACGTCCCAGGAGGATGGTGTAGGACGTGTCTGTATCTATGATTTAGCAGGTAACCTCAATCTTTTGGTCACCAATCTGACATTTCAATCGGATCTTTCGTAGGGGATTGCTCCTTTCCGAGTTAAAACCGCTAATGGCAGTATTGGTCACGGCTAGCCGGTGCATAGGGATGCCCAGAAGTTGGAGCAAGCTTTTCGGGATGATGCTTATCGACGAGCCAGGGTCGATATGCATCCGATCCACTTTGATTTCGCCTATGTATCCAGTACAGTACAAGGGGCGATCATGCAAGTTTGACTTGATCAACATGTCCTGTGGAGTAAATACGATGTTGGGCATTGTATCTGTGTCATTGCTGCCCTGTAGATCTGTTGACAGGTCTTTCCCTAGAGGTTTGACCGGGGCTAAGTAGGCGTCAGCATTTTGGAGTGCTTCGCTCAATGCGACACGAAGATCCTTGGAGAGCCTTAGGAGATCGTATAACGAAAACTTTGCTGGCGTATTAGCCAATTGTGCTAATATGTCAAATTTGTAAGGTTTCTCCCGCCCCTGAGGTGCATCGTTACGGAGTGGCCTGTCGAAGCGGGTTTTCTTTGGCTTGGGCTTATCTGCCGGTGGAGGCTGAGGCAGTCTTGGATCATCAGAGGCAGGCAACATTGTCGGCTGAGGATCTTCGACTGAACTGCCCAGTATGGGTTGGACTTGTGCCCCAGACCGGGTAACAATAGCTGCCGCTTCATCATCTTTGGCTGAAATTGTATAGCAGGATCTAGACTTTCTGTCCTTCTTCTCGTTAGTAGGAGATGACACCGCCTGGGTAACTTCGGGTACTAAGTCTGGGTGCACCCACATGATCTCTCCTCGCGATATGGTGAGAGGTACCAAACCAGATGTCTAGTTTCGGACGGGTGGAAGATTAGTAACCTCCATCGTTGCCCGAGGGACAGGTATACCCCGTCTGGAGTATTTGTTGGGGGGAAGTCACCGAATTGAACAGATACTATATTCGCAGCCATAATAACCTCTTCGAAATCTATCGACAGAGCTTTGGAGTCGATAAGACTCTGGAAGTACCGCTTTAATTGGAAGTAGTCATGAGTGGAATGATGGACATAGCGGTGAAAGTGACAATATTTTAGGTCCTTTATTTCTGTCGCTCGGAGATCGCGCCTTGGTGGAGGAAGCTGGATCCTACCCCCTTGCAAGAGCATATCGAAGATAGGTTTGACATGACTATCTTCAAATGAGTAATTCACCTTGGGCCATTGACCTTCCGCCTGTTTTTGTTTATGCTTCTTGGTCGCATCAGCGACCATGGCCTGTTTGCCTTTATTATCCCGGTTGGAGGTACCGCCACTATTGTTGTTGCTGGAAGTAGAACCAGGATGTTTGTCCATATCCTCTCCATCTGGGATGTGTAATCCCAACTGGCGAGCCTTCTTCAAGTTTGCCTCCGCATTGGTAGCACTTATGATGAAGGTCGTCCAATCCTTGAACTGATCGCCGCCCATCCATAGGCTAATTGCGGGAAGCAACTTCTTCTGGCAGATTTCAATCAAGGAGATCTCAAAATTGCCTTGGGGCAATCTCATTGCGGTTTGGCAAAACCGCTCGATATAGTTCCTTGTTAGCTCCCTCTCTCCCTGAACGATGTCCATGAGAGATGACATTGTCACATCATGCCCCACTTCGTAGAATCTCTTCTAGAACATGTGCTTGAAGCCGTCAAAAGAATGGATGCAGTTGTCAGGAAGGTTGCGGTACCAGTCGTACGCGATCCCCTCCAATGCTCCGATGAATAATCGTGTGAGGATGGCGTCGCTATGCGACAAGTGGTCGGTTGTGACCTCAAAATAAGTCATATACTGACTAGCAGAGGTCTTTCCGTCATACGAATCTATATGGAATCGTTTGTAGCATGGGAGAAAAAGAACATCTCTCCACGCGACGAGATATGGCTGTCGTATTCTGAGGTCTCGGGAGGAGTCTCGGGCATTGAACATTGCTCGAAGCTCCTGGACTTCCCTTCTTAACTCCTTGGCTTCATCCGCAGCTGAAGGAACGGTTGCTCCTAAAGGATCATCACCCAAAATAGAGGCAGTCGTGTTGGAGTCCACGTTGACTGCGGGTCCCAAGCTCGTTTGTCCGGGCATCCCTGCTGGTTGAGTTGGCAAGGCAGCTTTGATTTCATCTACAGACTTGATCAAGGATAATAGCATGGCTTTAAGTACTTATAGACGTTGTCAATCAGTCGGTCCTTCAGGATCGTCGTCGGCTGTAAAGACTGTCCGTACATGGGTAGACATAGAAGGGACCGTAGAAGAGGTGCTCTCCGTGTCGTACCCTTGTATAGAGAAATCATCAGGGAATATCGGAATGTCATCTTTCTCGGACTCGGAAAGGGTGCTACCCCCTGTGCAGGAAGCCGCATCGTCTCGGCGAGGGCGGTCACCCTCAAGGACGTCCAAGTCTGTTGCATAATTTTGGAGGACCTCTACCCCCTGTGTATGCTCTTGGTACACCAGGTTGTCGCATATATTGAGGGAAATGCTACCCCCAGCTTCATCTACTCCCAAGGAGGCCGAAGGTGCACCCCTAAGTGTTGGAAGCTTCTTTTTGGATTGAGTGCCTAAATAGACACCCCATGTGGCTGTCGACGGCAACCCTCCAGATGAGAGTTTTCTTGCAGTGCTGGCTGAGATTGTCGGGCTGGAAGAGCCTGTCTTCTTTCCTCCCTTGTCGGAAGGAACCTTCCAAGTTGAATTACAGAAGGCGAAAGGAAACTCCTCGTCTTCCAAAATTTGCATCTGTTTCTCGAGTTATTGTCGGACAGGTACTGGCTGCTGCAATCGTTGGAAAATGGACTGCCGATCTTCAGGTGCTGCCGACTTATCGTAGCAGTTGATGATGACTTGGGTGTAATGACGTCCCGAGAGGGACTCATCGCATGCCAAGGTTGCCTCTTTGTGTTTGTGAGTAATCACCTCATGCAAGTCGATAGTAGGCTGATCTACCTTTGCATCAAACTTGTGGACTCGGATATCCCGAGCACACAGGTGCGTAGGTATCATGTTTGCTCCCTGATCCGAGGCTAGTAAAAGCACTTGCTCTCGATCGCTGGAGGGAGACTTTAAAGACCCACCCTGTCCGTTAGCCCTGGGGGACTGGACGCGGGTGGTTCTGTATAACTTTCCATCAGGAGCCCGTATAACAGTTAACGGTGCCCGTTGACGGTCAGTAGCTTGGACAGTTGTCTGGGCTTGTTGGGCCCGTACTATCCTGACTTCTTCAACTTAGCACCTGAAGGCACATAGTAAGAAGAGCCCTGATTGGAATATTCTACATTCTTAATGGGCCGTATGGAGTCGGGCCCGCATGAGAGACTGTCGAACACAAAGCTTCTGATAGGTCCGTATGAGACATCCTGTTTGAGGCCAAGATTGGCTGCCGTACGGGCCATCTTCTTGCGGCCCGAGTTGGCTGCCGCACGGGCCATCTTTCTGCGTCCAGAGTTGACTGCCGCATGGGTCGTCTTCCTGCGGCTAGAGTTGGCTGCCGCATGGGCCATCTTTCTGCGGTCAGAGTTGGCAATCGCATGGGTCGTCTGTCTGCGGCCAGAGTTGGCTGCCGTATGGACAGACTGCTCGTTTCTCTTACGCGGCCTCTTCTTCATCCGTATGGATTAACCTTGTGTCCCTAAAAACTCAGCATCGTAGTATTTTCCTTTGCAGGATTTGGAGACAGTGGGGTCCTCTACGGTCGGAAGAAAAGCCACAGGAGAGCTTCGATCACTGTCTTGAGTCGCAGAAGGAGCTTTTTTGAGAACTTGGTCGAGGGCAACAGTTTTGCGCTTCGACATCCTGCGGGTTCTCTTTGGGTTGGCTCGCTTCTGTGACGGGCTGGCGCTCCCTTCAGAGAGCATTTCTTCGAAGGCTTGTTGGTCAAAACGAACCACAAGCATTTACTGCGTAGAGCCGAGCTTGGACGCATCGGATTGCATCACCAGCTTCTCATCAGAGGAGAAGGACGTCCCAGCAGAGTCGCCATCGTGTTTGCCATTAAAATATAAAAGACAGGTATTAAAGAAACACTGAAATTGATTGCAAACTCGCTTGTACAAAGAAAAAGCCTAGAAAGAAATCCTAGGAAACAATCTAAGTACAATTGTTTAGTTTTTGATTCTGGGGGGTGACGGTGGAGGCTCGGGAAAGTGTATCGACTCTGCCTTACTCCTTGGACTATCCGACGCAGTCTTTAGCTCTTAAAGAAATTGCCCTTCGTAGGTTACCAGCCTCTTGTAGCGGTGTGGCACCCTGCTATTTATAGTGATATATGTTTTAAGCCGCATAGATGGCCCGTGGCCACATGGCTACAACAGCATGTAAAGACCCGCTCTTTGGCCGCCAGTTGGCGATTTGTTGGGATTTTGTTACAGCAAATCTGGGTGGTTAAGGCTTGGTTAGCCTGCTAGGTGTCCTATTGCAGGATAGGATTAATCTGCTGGAGTCATTTTGAGCCGCATGAGTCTTTCAGTTTTTGGCCATGCTGGGCCGCATAAGACTCATGCGGCTTAGGTCGCAGTCTCCCTTAGCTTAAGGACTTTTGAGCCGCATAGATTTTGTATTTTGGGCCGCATAAAGCTCATGCGGCTTAGGTTACAGTCACCCTTAGCCGCATGAAGCTTAGAGACTTTAGGGCCACATAGGTTGAGCCGCATAAGGTTCATGCGACTCGGGTAGCAATCCTTCTGGCCGCATGACTGTGTTTAAGCACATGAACCCTATTTTAGTGACATAATATTTTGTCTGATCATGTCTTATCTTTTTGTCAGAGTATCAGAGCTGTCATTTTTGTCAGTTTTGACAGAGTTTGTCAGCTTTATCAGAAGGACTGATCAACTTGGCCGCATATCTTCCTTCTACGGCTCAAATCAGTCTGGTTGCAGACAGGCCACATGGGGTGCTGAATCTGTCATGCGGCTCTCCTTTATGCGGACCAGTTTGGCCCAAAGTACTCATGCGGCCAGCTGTGATCCGCATGAATCCCATATTTTCCATGCTTCTACATTCACTTATAAAGAAAAGTAAGAACAAAATGTCAAAAGAACGAAAAATACTAGTCTCTAGATCAAGCTGGGGAAGAGGTAGTAAAAACAAGTAGCATTCATATATTCTCAATTTTATAAAATAAACAGAACCAATTTGACCTTTCAATAAATGATTATCAACTCCTTGGAGATAGTTTCGGGGATCAACTTACCATATTTACACCTGAAACCTTTCCTCTAACAGCATCTCCACTCATCTAGAGTCACACCACCACGACCATCAGAAAGCTTTTTGTAGAGAAAATTACACACAAACACAAACATGATTTGAATTGTGTATGCCCACAGATAATTTATCTTTGGATGTGCACTTAGCATTGAGGAAGTTCTTGTTGACCCAAACAGGATCACAGTCAACCTAATCTTGAAAATTAACAAAATAATATTTGTCATAGTCCAATTTGACACATCGAGCTCGAAATCAATCTACTCAGCTCATTAGTTCAAGATCACAACTGCTTGGAGATTTACTATTCTGTGTATACTGGAGTCTGTATTTTTATTATTCTTGAGTATAGGATGATGTACGTTGGGTCATACTGAGCAACTTTGGGTTAGCCATAGCTTTATAGGTTTACTTAGCCCAAATCCCAATCAACCCATTCATCCAAATCCCACAAAGAACATTCTGTCCATAGAAGACAGAGTTTGGGCCGAACTCTGCCTTCCACAGAGTTCGGGCCGAACTCGGTCCCCTAAAATTCAGGATGATGATTTTTAGGTCTTGATCACTGCTAGTTGTCCAACAGCCAAAAATTTGAATTATTTATACCGAATTCTGGCCGAATTCTGCCTACCCCGAACCCTATAAATAGGCCTTGGTTTCTCTCATTTGAAACTATCCAATCTTCTCTTCTTCTTCTCTTATATAGCCTATATATTCAAGAGCCTTACCTTCCCATCCACTTAGCATTCAAACTTCCTAACCGTCCAAGTTGCTCGGTACGATCCAGCTAGAAGTTTGAAGTGCAAAAAGTTGTAAGTCACTTGGAAAAGTCCAAGTTTTGCCAAAGCGATCATTGAAAGAAGTTTGGCGTGCTCTTCTGTGAAAAGGCACGTGGTTGTAACCCTATTTCACAAATAGGGTATTTAAATCCTGAGCTAGAGTTCTCAGGCCAGGACTAGTCCTCCACGAGGAAAACCAGATTAAAAATCTTGTTGTGCTATGCTTGCTCTCTACTATTTATTTCCGCATTTCTTTTACTCTGATTATTTAGTTGGTGAAGAGAGTTTAAATTTTTAATTGATCATTTTGGCTATAAACTTTATTCACCCCCTTCTAGAGTTGCCTACCTGTACTTCAGTTCTTTCTGGTCTGATATATATAAATTCCATCTTGTTTCCGTGTGTTTCCATATCTGTGTGAATATTTTCTTTTTGCCTTTCATCGAAACTTATCTTTCAAGTGAAAATCCTAAGCTGCATCCAAAATTAAAGTCCAAACACCTTATCACATTGTTGGCAACTGGACACACCGCCTCTCTGCACTGCACAATGTAGCTTCTAATGGATCTAAGATTAGGTAGATTACCCGAATAGAAGAACTTCGAGAGTAGAAACTAAATGATCTCAGCCTTTTTTGTTTCGATGCATAACTACGACAGTATAAGCGTAGATTCCATCACGGACTAAGGCACCTATGAAAGAGGACAAGGTAACCGAATTGTCACAGATAGGTTATCACATGTGTTACGACACTTTGTATATGGACAACTAATATTCTCAAGTTGTTCATTGTTTCTAGGATTATTTTTTGCAAGATTTGACTTTCTAAGAACTTTATTATATTTTATAGCATTTTTAACAAAAATAACCCAAACAAAGCCATCTCTTGGTAAAAAACAGACACGGGTGACGTTGGTGAAGTGGTATTCTTAGGACAAGGCATGTTACATGGATACACATGATCATCATTAGAAGCAAAAAAGGAAAAGTTAAACATAACAACAATTCTTTTTTTTTCGACAATATAGTTCATGTTCGGATGCTTTTTATATTACAGATTTGCAAAATTCTTAGTTGCTACAAGTATATGTACTTTGGGTTCCATTGGCCGGACCTATTGGTATACAAGATGTCCGAGTTTTGGCTCATCTTTTTATGGACCCATGGGGGAAGTGGTATGCTGTGAGTTAATATTACAACCAAAGTTTTATCAGTTTTTACAAGCAAGCATGTTATGCTACTACTACTGCTGCTGCTACTACTACTACTACTACTATGAATTCATAAACATTTTATATGATGTGAGCCTTTGTGATGTGATCATTTCAGAAACTTGATATTTTGTGGGGACTAAGGTCCATTGGATGGACCGATTACTGATGAAGGAGACAATAATAGGTTAGGCAGACAACATGAGGCAATTAAAAGAGGAATGCCAACTATATACAGGATTGCCATGTGTGTGTGTGTGTGTGTGTGTGTGTGTGTGTGTGTGTGTGTGTGCGCGCGCGTGCATGTTAATCTAGAATTTTAGATGTTTTATTAACTTAAGCTTCTATTTTGTTGCAGAATGTTATTGTTAGTTAGATATGACATATGTTAGTTGGTTAGAGTTAGAGATGGATATATATACATATATGTTATAGTTGGATATTAGTATCTTGGTTATCCGTGGTTGAATATTAGATGAGTTAGTATCCCAATAGTTAGATATGTTAGATAGTTAGATAAGTTGTATCTTGTATAGATTAGAGTTAAGTTAGATAGTGGTTAGTTTGTAGATAGGTAGTAGCTTAGGATACTAGATGTTGGTATCCTAGGATATTGTGATTTACCTTACTTTAAGGTAAAGGGGTTTAGCTTATCATAAGGTAAGGTAGTGAGTTTATCTTCAAGACAAGATAATAGGGGGTTTACCTTCAAGGTATTGGGTTTACCTTCAAGGTAAGGTATGGTTACCAAGATACTAGGGCTAGATACTAAGTTATTGGTTATCTAATGGCTTGGGGTAGATAAATAGATGCTAGATAACTATAGTTTGGGTATTGGGAGACTAAGGTATTTATACCTAGACTAAGGTTTTGGACTTCCAACCAAGGTAAGGGTATTGGGATACCAATAGGAATAAAGTATATGATATCTTGGTTAGCATCCTAAGATAGCTTAGATATAGAGTTAGTATCCTATATTGGAAATTAGTATCCTAACTTAGTGGATAGATAGTAGTCTAGAGATGTAAGTTGGTATCTTGGTGACATAGGTTAGTGTGTCTTATTACCTTGAATAGGATACTACTAGTTAGTAACTTAGAATTTATGATACTAGAAGTATATGTTAGATAGTTAGATGTATATAGCTAGTGTCCTAAATATATATTTTAGTATCTTAGAGATTAGGATACTAGTAAGTTAGAGTGTTAGATACAAGTTAGTATCTTAGAAGGATAGTTAGTATCTTGCAAGGTAAATGAGAAGTCTAAGGTATTGACAAGGTAATGGAATTTATCTATAGTCTAAGGGTAAGGTATTGGTAGGATGTCAAGATAGATGGGTAGATACTAGTCTAAAGAAATGGTAGGATCTATTAGCTTAGGATAGTGAGTTATCTACTAGTCTAAAGTAGATGTGGTGTTAAGGTATTACCTAGATATTTAAGGTATTGATATAAGATACCTATAGAGATAAGGTAAGTGGGTTATATCATGTAATTAGTGAACAAATCAATAGCAAAACCTAAACTTCAACTTAAAGTTCAGGTTACACCTGCATTCGAATATCTCAGGTTTTTAGTTTATACTTGAAATGTTGGGTTAACAGTAATCAAATTTTGAACTGTAGTTTAACATCAAATCTCAATTCAGTTTTTACAAAAAAAAACTCAAATCCCATTCTCAATTTCAGTTCACTGCATATCCTTCATCTTAGTTTTAAACAAAATAATCTCAGATTTCCAAACAAGTCCCCCCAAGTTAACTCAGTTTTTATATACATTTATAAACACACATATAGGCATTCAAATCCATACAAATTCAGTCTAGGATCTCAGGTTTGAATTCTCAGTACACAGGTTTCAGTTTACAGGTTTCATGCATAAGTTTCAGTTTACATACATGACATTTTCAGTCGCATATTTCGAATGTAGGAACTTAAATCAGTCGAACAAAATCTATACGAACTAAACCCACATATGTAACCTAGAATCTAACATGTTTCTCAATTCAATAACAACACTTAAACTTTATAAATTATCATTCGAAAACTCATGAGACAGTGTGTATATTCACAGGTATTAGAACACATGAAACCCGAGATCAATTAGCATAGGAAAACCCAAATAATTTAGGGAACACGTGTACAGTAGGGTCCTACATGTGTGTGCACATGTGGAGGGTGTCCACGTGTCCTAGAACAGGACACAAAGTGTCAATAATCGAATAAGGGAAGTATTAGGACACAGTGTTCAGTATGGCCTCGTGCGGCCATGTCGAGTCCAATAGGACTCGACACACAACACGAGGAGGGTCGTGTCCGTGTCCAGTGATAGAGTGGATCTAGGGCTACGTGTCTAGCACCCTGACACATGTCCACAACGTGTCTGGATGCGACACAAAAGTCGTGTCAGAAGCCACTGTTCACGCAGAACAGTGCAGTGTAAGATCGGTGCACTCGTGTTTTGTGTCCGACACGACACGATGTATCCTGAAACTCGAGGGGGGTTTATCAGTGATGGCCCCCACCTATGTGCCAAGTGGCACATGTCCACGTGGTCTACACAGGGAGAATTTAGGGTCGGGTAGCAAGGAATGTGCACGGGGTCGTGCTGCATGTGTGTGTATCCAATTTCGACACGAAAATGACACAATCTTCAACTCAGTCGAATAGATTTGGAATCTACACACCAAGGGCTACACAACCATGTATTTAGTTTTGAAAATTACTAAAATAATTTTATATGTGGCATTTCATCGAACACTCTTTCCTAGACACTGATACGTGTCCCATACGGACACGAAATGGACACGACCTCCTACCAAACTTAGGCTACACCTAGAGGAACCCTAAATAAATGCATCTATAGAAAGAAACTAAAATTTAAATAGGTTTTATGCCAATTACCTATCGAGGGTGAACCCTCAATGAAAAGGGTGAGGATGAGTGTTTTCCCTTGAACTCCAATTGTCCAAAGCACTCCCAATCCTAGCTAGCAAGCCCCTACTAGCTTCTACTATGGTAGAGGGTGATTATGCAATTGATTAGGACCAATTAGGACCTAATTTGGATATTAGGGGAAGAAATTTTGGGGAGGGGAACTATTAGGGTTCTAAGTAAATGTAAAAAGAGGCAAAGGCTTTCTTAAGGATCCTTTATAGGAAGGGGGATCCTATGGTGGCTGCCATTAGATGAATTAGGGTTAGGTTTTAGGTCTAAATGAGTGGAGCTAGGAGTTGTCCACCCAATTCTAAGCCTTCCTATTGGTTCAACTAGTCATAAAGCTTTCTTTTTCATAAATATCTTAAGGGAAAATATCCTACTTAGAATATCTAGATATTATTTATCTTGTCATTACTAAGTTACCCTAATGAATACTCTAAGATCAAGGCTAATCTAGATTAGGCTAAGTTTCTAGGTCAAGTCTCAACCTAACAATTAGCACATATTTAATTAATAAAAATTTATTTTCATTAATAAGTCTAAAATGACCAAAATATCCTTAAGCTAAAAAGTAGTAATATGACATTCTAATCACATGACTAGGCTCCCATGGTCATAGTTAGTCTCTAGGCTTAGCAATTCTAGGGTTACACTAGTTAACCATCAAATCATATTGCAATATTTTAAATAGTTTTATATTAATTAAAAATTACCAAAAATCACAATATGATTTAAATATCATTATTAAATGATTATAATTACAAAATTTTAAAATTATCCTCCTTTTAGAAAACTGGGTGTTACAAGTCTACCCCCTTAGAAGAATTTTATCCTCGAAATTAAGATGGTAGTACTCCTTCTAGGTCAACACCCCCAACAATCATAGTCTCAAATCACATGGTTCGATAATCATATGCGTTTGTCCAAAATCATGATACTCAGAATCTTCGTCATGCTAGTGAGCAAGGCTACGATAATCACAGAGTCCTCGACTAAGGCACATATCTCTAGAATCATGGTATTTAAAATTTTTGCATTGTCGCATACTTGGCCACGAAAACCTTAAATTCCCATACCCTAGAAATACGTCCAAAACCAGACTATATGTCTTCACTATGCCAGCTAACATGACTATAGAAGACTCTAGATCCATAATTGAGGCGACCTAGCCCATACGACTTATCTCAGAAGAAAACCAATCATATCACAAGGACAATAGAACAAAATTGATCAATCAACAAGGAACAGATGGAATCGAATTTCAAGACAGTTATAAGAGGCAATTGCGGAAATGGAATCGAGAAGAACAAAACCTGTAATAAGATCTCCAATAGCCTGAGCATCCTCAACTATCATGGCGTAAGCTCGCCCCTGCTGGCCTTCCCTGTCCTGTTGCTGATGCTGTATGTACCTCTGCTACTGAGTTGGTAAGGGTAATCCCTTCTACTGGCCCACCGGAGCCCTAGCTCCTGCTCCCTGAACTGTCCATCCAAAAGACTCAGAACACTCTCTCAGCCGATGATCGAATCCTCCGCAAAGCAAACATCTGCCCAGCCTCTTCCGGCATTCTCCCCAATCGTGCCCTAGTTTCTTACAGAAAGGACAAAGGATAACAAGCTGCTGCCTCTGCTGCTGCTGTACTTGCTGAAAGGGTACACGGTCCTGAAACTGCGGTTGCTGAAAGTAGACCCTCGGCTGCTGATACTGCTGCTAAATCTGTAAGTGGGGCCTCTTGGCTGGGTGTCACGCCCCGCTCCCGTAGGAGCGATCGTCCTCACTAAGGCGTGATGCCACACGGGCCTAGGTTGCGCCCGTGCAAGGCCAAGTCCAGAAACGGCTGATTTGAGCTAGGCCACAGAGTCGCACAGAGTGTCCCCATTTGCAGCGGAAAGTAAATGAACACAAAATTAAAGCGAATTCAAACTCTTTATTGATATTCAAGAAGTTTACAAGCGGCGCTAGGCCGAGTTTATAAGTCGCTCAAGCTCTCTCTCTCTGAAACATAAAAGGCGTGCCAAGTGGCTTATAAGATGGAATGATTCATGGCAATGTTCCAATACATTATGTCCTGTATATGGTGCTCCAGCTCCTTGCAACGCCCCAAGGCTCGAGAGATAGCTCCACGCCTTAGCACATTCGAGGAAAGCTCCGCACCCGCCGACGTTTCCTGCTTCCTGCAAGCAGACTGTGGAGTTATCAGTATATTGTTATGCACTGGTGGGGAGGCTAGCTCGCCCACAATGCTATCATTACCAAACACGTTTATTTACTTTTGTGCACTGTCTATCATTCATTGTCTTTCTAATCTTGCCTTAGGATCAATTTTATAGCATATGTCGTAACCTATTCCGTGTTGCCAAATTCAAGTGTCGTATGGAAATACATGCACGACTTACCCATACTTACCGTCCGGCCTTTCCTGTCCAAAGTAAACCAAGTTAGTCAACAATCCATGTGTAATAACATAACGTGATTCTTGGAAACATTCAATATCAAGGGCGTGTCCCTATCTCAGTTTCTAGCATATCGTAGGCACATTCTAGCACGTCGTAGGCATGTTCAAGATGTCACATTTCCAGCATGTTCAGGACATTACATTTCAGGCATGTTCAGGAGTGTTACAGTTCGAGCATGTTCAGGAGGCACTTGTTCATTTTACTTAGACTACTTTGATTTCAATACAAGAACTTGCATGTGGATAGCCACCAGCAAAGCCCACTTAATCTATATGCACTGGTCGCTGGCATCACAAGCTATTTGGACATATCCCCTTGGTAATTCTCAACTTAGCGTAGGGTGATGGCTGGTACAACCCCGTTAAGTCTCTTGAATATACCCTGCACTTACGTCTCCTGGTGCCCAACCCCGCACCCAGGCAGACCGTAAGCCCCGTTTGATTCCGCCTAGGCCGGCCACGGTTTTCCCCCCATCATCCGTGCCGCGGAATCCTTCCTCATGACGGTCACGGTATTCCCCCCCATCGCCCGTGTCGTTTGTCCACGACCATTTCGTATTTTACTTGTCATTTAACATAACGACTGTCTTCGAGCCGTAGGCTAACCCTTAGCCATAATGCGTTATCGACCAGGTTGGCGTCCGTGTAGCGCGGGTAGCGAGCCCCGTTGCACGTGCCCGTCATACCTGTCGCTAACGTCTTTCATGCCTTATCTTATATTCATTCTTTTATTTCTTTCTTTCACTTGTTCATTCATTCAATCATTTTCACGTATTTATTCATTCATTCATGGATTCATTCATTCACTTATTCGTTCATTCATTTATACATTTTGCAACTCCCTGTGCAGGAGTCGCCTTGGCGACCCATCGGTCCCGTAGCCTTTCAATGTTGCTATACTCTACTCGGAACTACTATGTCGATAGTCTTCTGTTTCATTGTTGTAATCCATTCATTGTTTTATTATTGAACACGTAAGGGACTTGAACGTAAGCTTGTGCCGTAGCACAAGCGTGGGGCGCTGTGCGAGAGTTTTGATGTTCGCCGAGTTCTTTTCCATGTTCTAAACAAGCATACATGATGGAATTATTCCCTTAGCTAGGTGCGTTGAGTCATTTATTAGCATGCACTGTGTTATCGCCTAGCGATTCTCGTGATAGTGTCCACATTGTTAAGTGTCTAGGCTAAACAAAGACGGGTTCATCGGAGCCACCCACCTTAGCGATGTTCGCATCGGCCGAGCGATACTCCGAGCATGCCTTTGAAAGTCTAAGTCTGGATTCATCTTGACGGGCCAATGTAAGCCTTGTATCGATTCTACATCTGGTCGAGGCCAACTCTTCGGGTCGACGGCTCGTTTGAGTCGTTGCACTTTCCGTTTGAATCGGCGTTCCGCTAGGGCAGAGCGGGTCGTTACATAATACACCACCCAAAATAAGTCTCGTCCTCGAGACATTCTGAGTGCAGGTCATCCTACCATTCCTTAACTCGTGTCGTCGTACTACTAAAATAACCCAGATTAGCGACATCAGGAGACGTCGTTAAATACAGGAAATACGTCGCTAACAATGATTTGCGACGTATTTAGCGACGAAAAACCTACGTCGCTTATAGGCAAGTCGCAGATGGCAATTTAGTCGCCAAACGTCGCTATTTGCGACGCGTAGATAATTGTCGCTAGACGTCGCAAAATGAGCGACAGATAGCGACGTATTAGTACGTTGCCAACTTTGCGACGTAAAGCGACCACTAGCGACGTCAGAAAGTTTATAAATAATAACGAGGCATGGCATCCACGTGGCCATGTGGGCAACGTAGCGACGTATATTAGCGACGTCGAGCGACGTAACGTCGCTAGTTAGCGACGTATAGCGACGTCTATTTGACGTCGCAGAACGTCGCTATACGTCGCTAATGTTAAAAAAAAATTTTAAAAAATATAATTGATATTTTTGTTATGCTGTGTGTCTGTGTTTACAGTGTGTGTGAAGTGCAGTGTTCGAACCATCGACAAGTTCGCTTACTGTTGTATGTTTTATCTTTGATAGAAAGAGCAACAGTTCAGGGTGCACTTCTCAGAGCTTCCTCTTCACGTCCTTCACCTTTTAGGGAACCTTTACGACGTCCGAGAAAGTGAAGGACGTGAAAATGAAGCTCATAGAAGTGCACCCTGAACTGTTGCTATTTCTATCCAAGATAAAACATACAACAGTAATCGAAACTGTCGATGGTTCCGAACACTGTATTTCACATTCACTGTAAACACAGACACACATCATAACAAAAATACACATATATTTTTTTAAAATTTTGGCAGCATCTCCTTTGTATATCAGATCATCGCTTATAATCCAGCGTAGGTATATTTGTCATCCCGTCGCAGATATCACAAAGTAAATATCACAATAAAAATAGGAGGCAGTGCAAAGTAAATATCACAGACACACATCCTCACAAACATCCAATAGAGTCAAATAAAAATGAAAGATGATAAAAAGTCTCCCACCAAGTGTATAAACAACAGTGTGTGAATAAACAATTTGTCCATAGGGCCAATACATACAAGTCATAAAAAAACCAATAAAATTACTGCGGACCCCTGCCGCGCAACTGGGATAGAATGTAGTCATACTGCTCCTGGGTGAGCTGTACTGTAGGGGCAGTAGGAGGCAGTACAATGTCTGGAGTCGGCGCCGGAGGCAGTGCAGTATCTGGAGTCGGCACCGTCGATGGACCCGGAGGACGTACCTGCTCCAGCTCTCGCAGTCGCTCACCATGCGCAGCAAGGGTACTCACCACCTTCTCAGTATACTGAGCGAGTGAGAGAGAAAGGCTCCTCTGCGATCCGTCTAGCTCGACCTGTCTACGCTCCGTGCGCTGCGTAGACTCGGTGAGCGTCTGCAAGTTGGCAGCTGCAGCCTGATGCAGACTCATCAGCTCCTGTATACTGCGCTCAACCGCATCAAATCGTCCGGTGACGATCGGAGGGTCGAATCGTCGCTCGACCGCATCAGAAATCTGCTGCTACAACTCGCGACGCAGCTCCTCGATCTGACGACGAACATCCTCAGCTCGTGACGACGCCTGCGTAGCCGGAGACTGCGCACTGACAGAGGGGGCCCGGGATGACTCCGAAGCCAAATACGTACCGTAGGATCCCGTACCGTAGTACGTACCCTTCTGAAGACCGCCAACGGCGGTCATCCAGAGCTCGTCCGGTGATGGCTCTACAGGCGGCTGGGAGGAAGTACCAGCCCCTCTCTCTGCTTGCGTACTAACAACAGCAGCAGCATCAGCCGCCTCCTTCTGTAGCCGAACAAACTCGACCTAGAACATGTTTGCTAACATGTAAGTATTTACTAAAGTCTATATTGATATCTATTTTCCTATTTTCTAAATTATAGTCAGTTAATATTAGTTGAATAGAATGTACATATGCCTGCGTCGCCCTCGTCAATAAAGTCCCCAGCCCTCCGATGGGTGACCAGGAAGACGGTCACTATGTTCGGGTCCTCACCCTTCTTTACCTGTTAAAATATATTATCTATTATTAGTATTAAACATTATATCGAACTATATATAAATTAATGTCCGTCATAGGAAACGTACCAGACGACGAAAATGCTCCGTCATCGGAATGGAGCCACCACACCACTTACCGGCGCTCGACCGCGCCACCTTGGCCTTCTCAGACCGCTCCTAGTACTGGCGCTCGCTGAATCTAGCCTTCATCGCAGTCCACTGCTCTGGCGTAATCCAACCCTGGATCGGACGTCCGGCGCGATCACGACGCTTCTGGTCGTCGATCGCATCACGGATGAGCTTGGCTATGACGGCAGAGAAAATTGGCCCTCGATCCTCGCCGTCCGGTGTGGTGGATAGAAATAGGTCCTCTACAAGAAGTAAAATACAAAAGTTGTATAATATACACAAATGATTATTAAAATTTAAAAAAACAAATTTTTTACCTTGAAGTGGGCGAACCAAAAGGCCTTCCTATCTGCGGGAGCATCTGAGTAGTTGAGCCAAGGCCCACCATAGTTCTGCCTCACAAATGTCCCCAGCTGTCTCTGTACTGCAGAAGGCCGATATCTATACAATAATAATTTTCATGAATATATATGTACATATAATCATTTAAGAAATATATAATAATTAATTAACTTACTTCATAGGCCCGTCCGTCCAAATCTCCATACGCGTCTCGCCCGGGGGAGCGCATGGAGGGTCGCTCTCACCTCCTGCCTGGGCAGGATCAGTCTGATCGCCGTCCTCCATATGATCGGCGTGGGCTCCCTCCATAGAGCCGTCGACAGTAGGAATGCTGGACGGAGGATCAGGGATGCTGGACGCGGGATCAGGAAGGCTGGACGACGAGGGAGGAGTCGCCAACCTGCTAGAACTGCCCTGTCCCGGTAATGGACCGGGAACAGGAAGGCTGGACGACGAGGGAGGAGTCGCCAACCTGCTAGAACTGCCCTGTCCCGGTAATAGACCGGGAACAGAACGGTACACTGGCGTACTCGGAGATGAGGATGAGGGTACGGAACTGCCCTCTCCATCCCCAGCCCGAGGCTGACGGGGCTGCCTAATATATAATCCTCCGCGTCGTCCAGATGGTCTAGTCATACCTGACAATAAAACATATGACAATAAAACAAAAAAACATATTTATATGATAGACATCACAGATTTTTTAAAAATATCATAGTCAAAAAGTGTCACTGAAGTGTCAATAAAAGTGTCAATAAAGTGTCACTGAAGTGTCACAGATTTATATGATAGAAGTGTCACTAAAGTGTCAAATATGATTATAAAACAAACGTACAGATTTAATCCTCTTCTAAAAATTCATCTAGTTCGTTTAGCTCATCTACTTCTTCTTCTTCTTCTTCTTCTTCCTCCTCTACATCTTCACTTTTATCTGCATCTTCCTCTTCAGATAATTCTACTTCTTCTACACAATTAGATGTGTAATAGGAAACTTCCGTCGTGTCCACTTCTATAATATTCTTACAAGAGGTAGTTCATCCTGTTGATAAGCTATATCGTCAACCTCAAAGGTATTTCTAGCTTTGGTCTTGCATATGCCCACCAGTTCGACCTTGTTGTTCCCCGTTTAGGATAACTTGTGAAGTACACGAGCTGAGCCTGACTTGATAGGACAAATGGTTCATAGGCTTGATATCGACGCCAATAGTTTATATCAACAAGACCGTGCTTGTCTACTTTCCAACCTTGACCTTCAATCGGATCGAACCAATCACACCTGAATAACACAATCTTAGCAGGCTCTATTCCATAACTATATGTCAGCTCCACAATCTCCCGTAACACGCCATAGAAATCGTTGCCCGCATCAACATCTTTGTAGTTCGAAGATCTGATACACAAACAGCTGTTTTTGGTGGAATCGAGATCCACAAAGTTATCTCTGATCGGGCAAGTTGTTGACTTGAACCTAAGCCCATTAACACAGTAGCTTGGCCATATTTTTGCAGCATAAATTGTCCCTTGGCTAGCGTTCTAATAGACTCATTCTCAAGTCTTGCGTATGGACGATCGACCTAAATACCACGAAAGAAGCAATTAAGCTCATTCTCAATCAAGTGCATATACAAAAAGGTAATTACAGAGTTCTCAAGTCTTACATATGCACTCAACCATGATGGAAAATAATGCCTCATTTCTTGTTCTAGTTCTTCTTCTGTTATGTGTGGCCTATCCGACCTCACATCATCATTAAATATGCTGAAAACAACATCGTTCAATTAATGTAATAGTATAATAATTAACACTAAAAATAATATAGATGTATTAATTACTTACCCCTCCAGTTTCTCTACTTCCTCCTCGTCACAGTTGAGTAATACATACACCTGAGCCCTTTGCTCATCATCGTTCAGATATCTCTTTTTCATCTTACCCGATGGCTTTCTTGGAGCATTGAATACCTTCAGTATTGTATCATTACTTTCATGATCTCCCTCATCGTTTCTGGAAGCTCTCGTTCTATTAGTTGCAACATGAGGCTTGAAATACATCGAACAAAAGTTGTAATCTCCTCGAGAACATAGGCTTCACAAATAGAACCCTCGACCCGTGCCTTATTTTTCACCTTTCTTTTTAGGTGATTCAAATATCGCTCGAACGGGTACATCCATCGATATTCAACGGGTCCACCAACACGTGCCTCATAGGATAGATGAATCGACAAATGCTCCATAGAGTCGAAGAATCCAGGAGGAAACACCCTCTCTAGCTTGCATAGTATTACCGCAATGTCCTTCTCTTGCTTTTCTAGACGATCAACGAGCAATTTCTTAGAACAAAGATCCCTGAAGAATATGCTAAGCTCCGTCAATGGATCCCAAACTGCCTGCGGTAAGAATTTTCGAAATGCAATCGGAATTAACCTCTCCATGAATATGTGACAATCGTGGCTCTTTATACCCGTCAATTTGTTTTCCTTCGGATCGACACATCTTCTCAGATTTGACACATATCCGTCTGGAAATTTTAGGCCCTGGATCCACCGACAAAGTCTCACTTTATCCTCCTTGTCCAGCGAAAAAATTGACTTCGAAAGGAACTGTTTTCCATTCTGCTGTATCAAATACAACGCAGGGCGTTTGCATATTTCTTTTAAGTCCAACCTGGCCTTGGGATTATCTTTCGTTCTTCCCTTTACGTCCATCACAGTATTAATTATGTTATCAAACACATTCTTCTCAATATGCATGACATCAAGATTATGTCTGATCAGATTGGTACTCCAGTATGGCAGATCCCAGAATATCCTCTTTGTCCAGTTATGAACTCTACCAAATCCATCGCACTTGTATCCAGTTGTAGGATCTTCGATAGCACTTGGAAAATCTTTAACCTTCTCCCATATCGTGTCTCCGCACCACCTTGGCGGTGGATCACCCTTCTCTACAACGCCGGCCGGAAAGCATTCCTGTTCCTTCTGAACGGATGATCTTTTGGCAGAAATTGCCGATGACAATCAAAGAAGCACGGCTTTCCGTCGTGTTTCAAGCGGAAAGCCTTACTACGGTCCATGCAATACGGACATAAGAGACGGCCATGAGTGCTCCATCCAGATAACATTCAACGGGCGAGCGGGGTCTCCGGGGGGAGAAGGGGGAGGGTCTCGTCGGAGGGAGTGGTCGCCGGAGGGGGAGGGTTCGCCAGGGGGAGAGGGGAGAGCGGGAATAAATTTTTGGGTGAAAATTTTGGAATTTCGATCGGGCCAGGAACCCTATATGAAATAAAACAGCGACTCCTACATGATACGTCGCTAAACGTCGCAAGCCAGCGACGTAAATTATACTACGTCACGGAACGTCGCTACGCAGCGACGGACCGCGACATGTAGCACAAGACGTCACTATATGCAATTATCAGCGACGCGTATTTCCGCCGTCGCTAATATACGTCGCTATTTAAGCATATTTTAGTAGTGTGTGTTTCTTAGACAATTTCATCGAACGGCTCAATCGTTCGATGGCATCGAACCATACTTGATATGTTTCAATGTTCCGTGTCGCACGCGTTTGGTTATTTATTGAATAGCCTTTCATTCATTTTAGAGTTGATGGTACTTATTCAATTCAAGTGTTTCTTCGTCGTGGTTGCCATTTCTCCGTATCATGGGACGAAAATGGTTTCACGAGGCACGTTATAATTCGTCAAATGCGAGGGTCATAGGCTGAGGCAACTCACTTTTCGTTTATCTCGATCATCGAGATGACCCGATTCGCTTCTCAAGCGTTCGTGTCCACGTAATCAATATGATTTCTTCTTAGCGGGGTCGACCAAGTCTAAGTAATTTTTGCCCGATTCGAGACCAAGTGTTGTACTATTATCGAGTATATCTTCCTATCAGTGATTTAATTCGTTATACCAACTTTTACTTGCACGATATTGATTCCATATCATTCCTTCATTTGGGGCCTATCTCATCGTCGTTCACGCACACTCCGCTCACACGTTTCTTCGATTCCGAGCCACGCTCGTACTAGTATCATTCCTTTCTTTTAACACGATTCCAAGTTCTTGACACTCTTCCATTCCTCAAGTCTCGTTTGGAATTTAATGTGTCACTTGGTTAGATCGTGCACGCATTCCAGGCGTCCCCAAAATACATGCATTCACCAAACCGCGTGATAGAGAATTCATCATTCTCACTCGAGTCGCATCGTGCATATACTCCGGCGTCCCTGAAATATATGCATATCAGCCGAGTCTCGTGAGCAGGGTTTCCTATATTCGTGATTCATGCTATCCATCCATGCCAATCCTCAAGATCAATCTTTCGATTGCTAACAATTTAAACAGGGCGTCTCGCCTAACCGCTAGGCTATTTCTTTTTGAGGCTAAGTCAATGTCAGGATTGGAATCACAGTTCCCCAACAATAATGCCAACACTGACCCCAATCCTAGGGTCAAACCAAAGTCGATAGTACGGGGGTTTTCTACCCAAGCTCGCGTCACTCAGATTTCTAAACATCGAGCACGATCACCTATTCGCATCAATGTATTCGTTGCGTATATTTGAATCCATTCAAATCACCTAATCGACATACTTCACATATCCATTCTAACCAATTCATGTATTCGATCACGAGGTCATCCAGCTCGACAATACATTGCGTCCCAATCTCACGCGAGTCCGATCATCCACGGTGGTTCATGAATCACCATACAACGCTCCCGCGGAATAATCATTCTCATCGGGGCGTAACTCTTGTTTGAGTTTAGACTAACTCATTCTCGATACGCGGATTGGACCTACTCAATCCTTAAACTTAATCATCAAGCACACCGAATCATTCTCAAGTCACCTTCGCGTCAAACCACAAGTCGAAGCATACAAATTGCCACGCCATGCTAGTTCAATCACCCCCGCTGTATGAATCACCATACCAGCGCTCACGCGAAGTGATCGCCCTAATCGGAGCGACGTATGTGCGAGGCTGGAGTTGCGCTCACATAAGACAAGAATGTCGACGTTGGGGTTATCGTCGAAGCAATCCAAACATTTTAGCCAAGCCGAGATCTCTTTTGATAGTCCGACCGTCATTCATTCAACCAAAAAATCCTTGAGCCAGGTCTATATTTTCCTCGACACGTTTAAATATCCTGAGTACAGCATCCGTCAGAACAATAACATTTGCACGATCGTCATTCGCCAAGTCAGAGTACCTCCGAGTTATCGTATATCGATCTTTGATACGCCTCAATACCATCGACGATATGCGTAACCTGACGATCTTCCTTTGCAACCAATTTCGAGTCGTACGTTGATGCTGTTGTCCGAGTTGGATATTCCACAATTTTCTCGATATTCAAGATCAAGTTCGATCGTTATTCCTCAACCTCGTTTCCAAGATCGTTAAAAACTCGAGTCATATTTCATTTGTATCAATTCGAAATCGTACGTGCGATCCTTTAAGTTTCCTCGATCAAGACCATTCATCTTTATTCATCGTTTCGAGTCATTTTCTAACTCACATTGCTCATTCACAAGTTGTCCGAACGATATCTCATTCGGGATATACGAAGTCACGATCAACCAAGCGTGACGCGTTCTTAGACTCTGCACGATCGCATCGCCTCGCCGACATACTCGTTCTATCCGTAAATCCTTTAGTCTCGTTCGAACAATTTCTATAACGTCCGTACACCACTCAGGGTTCGAGCCACTCGACTAGTCATCGACTCTCATTCTTATTCTTCTCCGAACCTATCACATACACCACTCGGATTCAAGCCATACGATCTAGTCCTTAATCACGTTCGCGTCATGCGCTAAGACATCCTCCAGATTCGTTCGACGAATCTCTAGCATAATCGCTCACGTCGCCTCGACGTACTAAGTCGTTCGTACTAATCCTCAAAATTCAAGCTAATCTTTCGTGCACGCCTAAGCGTTAGTTTGATAGCGCTCCTATCGATATACACTCTAAGTGTATCTCCGTTCCCGACCGAGCGGTACTTGATATCGCTCGCCACTCGATTGTACCAGAAGTCGAGGTGCGCGACACGCGGCACAACATAACCAAAAGGCCGTGTGCATAGCTATCCCGTGCGGACTATATTCGAGTTCGCATGCTCACTTATTCTCGTTCGAGCGATAATCGATCTCACTCGCAACTCATTTGCACCAGAAGGTCTAGGTGCGCGATACTCTGCACAACTTAGCCAAAAGGCTGCGTGCATAACCATCCCGTTCGAACAATACTTTGGTCTCGTGTACTTGTTTACTGTCAGCGTAAGTTCATTCAAGTACGCACTATGTTTGCTAACTCTTAGCATCGGTTCCTTCCAACTTAAGTTCATCGTGGTGGCACAAAGGCCTTCGTCTATCGATCCTGTCCAACCGAGTACTCGTATGAGCTTTTGAAAATATTAGACTTATTGTATGGAACATCCCAAGGCACAATGAGAGAGAGCGTACACTTCTTTTGTTTCAACGAGCTTTCAAAACTGAAAGAATCGAAATGAAGTCCAAGGACGTAAAGCCGTGCTCTGATACCAATCTGTCACGCCCCTCTCCCGTAGGAGCGATTGTCCTCGCTAAGGCGTGATGCCGCACGGGCCTAGGTTGCGCCCGTGCAAGGCCAAGTCCAGAAACGGCCGATTTGAGCTAGGCCACAGAGTCGCACAGAGTGTCCCCATTTGCAGCGGAATTGATATTCAACAAGTTTACAAGCGACGCTAGGCCGAGTTTACAAGTCGCTCAAGCTCTCTCTCTCTGAAACATAAAAGGCGTGCCAAGTGGCTTACAAGATGGAAAGATTCATGGCGATGTTCCAATACATTATGTCCTGTATATGGTGCTCCAGCTCCTTGCAACGCTCCAAGGCTCGAGAGATAGCTCTGCGCCTTAGCACGTTTGAGAAAAGCTCCGTACTCGCCGACGTTTCCTGCTTCCTGCAAGCAGACTGTGGGGTTATCAGTACATTATTATACACTGGTGGGGAGGCTAGCTCGCCCACAATGCTATCATTACCAAACACGTTTCATTTACTTTTGTGCACTGTCTATCATTCATTCTCTTTCTAATCTTGCCTTAGGATCAGTTTCATAGCATATGTCGTAACCTATCCCGTGTTGCCAAATTCAAGTGTCGTATGGAAATACATGCATGACTTATCCATACTTACCGTCCGGCCTTCCCTGTCCAAAGTAAACCAAGTTAGTCAACAAT
Organism: Iris pallida; assembly: GCA_029216955.1. Taxonomy (NCBI): domain Eukaryota; kingdom Viridiplantae; phylum Streptophyta; class Magnoliopsida; order Asparagales; family Iridaceae; genus Iris; species Iris pallida. The sequence goes on from JANAVB010005898.1 coordinate 45,601, forward strand.
TCATGTGTAATAACATAACATGATTCTTGGAAACATTCAATATCAAGGGCGTGTCCCTGCCTCAGTTTCTAGCGTATCGTAGGCACATTCTAGCGCGTTGTAGGCATGTTCAAGATGTCACATTTCCAGCATGTTCAGGACGTTACATTTCAGGCATGTTCAGGAGTGTTACAGTTCGAGCATGTTCAGGAGGCACTTGTTCATTTTACTTAGACTACTTTGATTTCAATGCAAGGACTTGCACGTGGATAGCCACCAGCAAAGCCCACTTAATCTATATGCACTGGTCGCTGGCATCACAAGTCATTTGGATATATCCCCTTGGTAATTCTCAACTTAGCGTAGGGTGATGGCTGGTACACCCCGTTAAGTCTCTTGAATATACCCTGCACTTACGTCTCCTGGTGCCCAAGCCCGCACCCAGACAGACCGTAAGCCCCGTTTTGATTCCGCCTAGGCCGGCCACGGTTTTCCCTCCCATCGCCCGTGCCGTAAAATCCTTCTCATGACGGTCACGGTATTCCCCCCATCGCTCGTGCCGTTTGTCCACGACCATTTCGTATTTTACTTGTCATTTAACATAACGGCTGTCTCCGAGCCGTAGGCTAACCCTTAGCCATAATACGTTATCGACCAGGTTGGCGTCCGTGCAGCGCGGGTAGCGAGCCCCATTGCACGTGCCCGTCATACCTGTCGCTAACGTCTTTCATGCCTTATCTTATATTCTCTTTCATTTCTTTCTTTCACTTGTTCATTCATTCATTCATTTTCACGTATTCATTCATTCATTCATGGATTCATTCATTCAATTATTCATTCATTCATTTATACATTTTGCAACTCCCTGTGCGGGAGTCGCCTTGGCGACCCATCGGTCCCGTAGCCTTTCAATGTTGCTATACTCTACTCGGAACGACTATATCGATAGTCTTCCGTTTCATTGTTGTAATCCATTCATTGTTTCATTGTTGAACACGTAAGGGACTTGAACGTAAGCTTGTGCCGTAGCACAAGCGTGGGACGCGATGCGAAAGTTTTGATGTTCGCCGAGTTCTTTTCCATGTTCTAAACAAGCGTACATGATGGGATTATTCCCTTAGCTAGGTGCGTTGAGTCATTTATTAGCATGCTCGGTGTTATCGCCTAGCGATTCTCGTGATAGTGTCCGCATTGTTAAGTGTCTAGGCTAAGCAAAGACGGGTTCATCGGAGCCACCCACCTTAGCGATGTTCGCATCGGCCGAGCGATACTCCGAGCGCGCCTTTGAAAGTCTAAGTCTGGATTCATCTTGACGGGCCAATGTAAGCCTTGCATCGATTCTACATCTGGTCGAGGCCAACTCTTCGGGTCGACGGCTCGTTTGAGTCGTTGCACTTGCCGTTTGAATTGGCGTTCCGCTAGGGCGGAGCGGGTCGTTACACCGGGCCTGCACTGCCACTAGCTCCATGAGTGTCTCGCGTCATCTTCTCCTTTAATCCAAGATCGTCCTCTGCTGCCATGGCTCCTACTAGAATCTGCTCGAAAGTGGCATCGCGGTTGCTCTTGGTATACGACTTGATCTCCCTGATCAAGCCCCTGCATAACCTCTTCGCCTTCCCGGCCTCAGTAAGATCCTCCACGAATCTGCTCAGACGGCAGAACTCCCCGGCGTACTCCTCAACGGTCTGGTTCCCTTGAACCAAACTCTCGAACTGTGCCTCCAAGGCACCGAGTGCTGTATCGGGAAAGAATTTCTCCTTGAACAGTTTCTTGAAGGTTGTCCAAGTCTGACCGGCTGTAACAACCTTTGGGTCCGTCTGGTACCAAGTACGGGCCAAGTCCTGCATCTGACTGGCTGCCTCGATCTGTAATCCAACTGGTATCTGCGCCAATCAGAATATCTTCTCAATATGCTCTATCTAATCATCAGCGTATATGATGCCCTTTGTACCTTTGAAGCCTCGGGGTCCCATCTTCTTAAAGGATTGGATGTTTGGAGCCTTCGGCTGATACTGCTGCATCTGTCCTCCCAGTGGCTGAGCAGTCACCAGCTCCACTGTCTTCTTGACCAACTGGTGGGTATCGTATATGCTCTGTCGAAAATCAGTAGACTGGCTCTACGGCATCTGCTGCTGAGTCTCCAGGAATCGTTGGAAAAGGATAAATATCTGAGCCGCATCCACTATCCCTGAAGGTAACTGCTGCTGGAACATATCCGGAATGACGGAGGAAGACCTCCGGACAGGTGGAGGTGCACTCTTAAAGGCTGCAGGAGCTCCTATATGAGCAGAAATAAGAGGTGATGTGGTCCTAGCATCCATAAATGGGCGAGGGGTGGCAGACCTCTCACCAGCGTCTGCTGGGCCAGAACGATGCGATCGTGTCCCAATCACCATCCTGGAGACAGATCAAACAAGGAATCAATACTGAGATAGGAACGATAATTCAAGGGAGGACAGTTATTCTAAGAAAGCAATCTTCGACAAGAATTTAGATGGCAGGAATTCAGTTAAGAGTTTTTCCTAATGTGATTGAGTACCTCAAGAATAATCCTAATCCTACGGCAGGCTGTAGTGATACTCTAGTTCGAATACCACTACATAAACTCGACCTGCATGGGCCACCACTAAAAATGTGTCACGACCCGCACCCACTGTGAGGGTACGAGTATGTAACAGCGCCCAGCCTACGCCGCAGTGTCAACGGTAGAACGTTGTCCTAGGTCACTATCATAAACCAAATACAATATGATATACTCTCCGAACGGAGGACAAATCACATAAGGTACAACTCAATCACAAATCTAGAGATGGAATAGCACGATATGATAAATATGAAATCCTCAAACTGAGGTACAAACAGAAGATAAAGTCTAAGTGCCTAAATGACACAACATCACAACATCCAGAAAATAATACAACTCTAAAGTCAATACAAATGACATAAAAAATAAGATAAAGCCTAGCTAATCTAGTCTAAGCAGTATGGATGACGTCCTCAGCTAGAGCTGGATCCTCTTGTGGGTCCAACTCACAAGTGTCGTCTAGATTGGCTCCATAGTAGGTTGGACAGAAGTCCTCATTATCATCTATAATATTTTCAACAGGTCCAGTCAGGACGGGAGCGAGCACAATACATCTCACACAGATCATAGCATGTTAGAAAATATAGGCATACAAAAGAGTACGATACATGAAAAGTGAAAGAATGTACATGATGTAAATAGAGAGAACTGTAATGGAAATATCTACTATAAGTAGAGAACTATCAGTGACTAGTGATGTAGAGTACAAAGTCAACATGTGAACGGTTGGATTTGCACATGAATTACTAAAGAGGCTCACATGGTTATACTACTTTGGAATTGTTCACATGACTATTTATACTCACCCAAACCCCAATCAATACACAAGGATCCAGACAAGTTATGTTACGTACATGATTTTTACATGAAAGCCCATAGATGGGTGTACATGAAGTATACATAAGGTCTCATAAATGAGTGCACATGAATTCTACATGAAGGCCCATAAATGGGTGCACATGAAGTACAGGTTATACATGAGAAACATGACCCAACATGAGAGTACACGAGCGTGCATGAACAAACATGAAGCACATGAGAAACATGAATAACATGAGAGTGAAAAATACATGATGTACAAGAAACACATGACATGAAGTATTCGATGCCCGAGGGGGATAACATCTCAATGTAGGGATCCATATAGTACCAATCCGTGATAATATCGTGACAGCATCAAATAAGGTAATCTAGAGCAGGAATATAATCCTAAGCAAGTTATGAAATGATCAGAGAATGTACTCGCCTGCGATAATACACTGTCCGAAACGAGGTATCTGAGTTCTATTTAGAGCAACACAAGTCATGATGTATACAAGGGGGTTATAAATGAAGTGTAAAATGCATCTACATGATTTCTAGGTCAATCTAGGTCAAAGTCAACTCTTGGTCAACTTTGGTCAACTATACAATCAAACTAGGTCAACAAGTCCAATCTAGGTCAACAACAAGGCTATCCTGGTCAACTGTAGGGTTTGGTCAACTAAGTCAATTGGTCACGATTGACTCAATGTTGACTTTTGGTCAACTAAACCTAAACCAACTCATATATATATATATTTAAACTAGAAAGAAGGAGAGAGAAGAGACCACTACCTACCAATGGAAGACATCACGACTGAAAATCAGCTATTCCTGACTCCGAAGTTTCAAAGGAGACTTGGTTGGCGCCTTTTTGCTTGACATTCTTTTGTTTAGTGACCAGACTCCATCTTGCTGCGCCCTTGCCTGATTGCTGGAGGAAGTTGCTGGTAGGCAATACATACTCTTGAGTGAAGGCGGTGTGTTAAGCCCTGTGGAAAGGGATAAGCTAGCGGGTAGGGATTAAGGTTTGAGATAGCTAGAGGAGTTATGAGTTAAGCCTTTATCCCAAGAAGGAGTGAACTAGATGAATGACATGTAATTAAGCCTATAAGGCGTGTGTCGTTTAGGGAAAGAAGTACTTTAGTTGCGAGGAGGGCTGTTCCGGGAAAGAAAGAAGACCCACATAGACAACATCATAATAGCCTATAGGGAAACACTATACACTAGGCCTATGTACAATATTACAATATACAAACCTATATACCAAATCCTATATTATAACTTAGGCTAATATAATACATACTTTACATACATGCCTACATACATTACATGGAGTTCATTACATAGCTTATATATCATTCATTCATGCATTCATACTCTACATTCATTCATGTATGCACAAATATCATTCATGTATCTATTCATGCATTGAATTCAATACATTACATTGTATAACCTACATACATGTATTTCCTCCATTTATTCATGCTTGCATACATTGCATACATATATGCATACATACATACATATTTACATACATACATACATACATTCATATATGCATACATACATATATACATGCATATCTACATACATTTATACATAGAGAGATAGAGAGAGGGTTAAGGGGGTATACATGTGTGTATGTAGGATATGGGTTAACAGGAATGGGGGTGTGTGTGGTGTCTATGTTAGGTTTTGAACTCAAAATCAAACTTAGGATTTGAATTTAGGTTAAGTCCTAATTAATATCAGTTGAAATACACAACTAAGTTCTGTTTTCTATATGCCATTAAATCTCAGTTTACATATAGGAAAGAAATCCTCAGGTTCATACAAAATGGGAAATTCTCAGTTTTTCAGTTTCTCATTCAACCCCTCCCAAATCAGTTCACTATTCTCAGGTTCATGAATAAGTTTCGGTTTGATATTAACATTTAAATCCAAACTTAGGTCCATTCAAATTGAAACTCAGTTCATATCATGTAATTAGTGAACCTAAACTTCAACTTAAAGTTCAGGTTACAAAGTTCAGGTTACACCTGCATTCGAATATCTCAGGTTTTTAGTTTATACTTCAACTGTTGGGTTAACAATAATCAAATTTCAAACTGTAGTTTAACATCAAATCTCAATTCAGTTTTTACAAAACAAAACTCAAATCTCATTCTCAATTTCAGTTCACTGCATATCCTTCATCTCAGTTTTAAACAAAACAATCTCAGATTTCCAAACAAGTGAACCCCCAAGTTAACTCAGTTTTTATACATTTACAAACACACATATAGGCATTCAAATCCATACAAATTCAGTCTAGGATCTCAGGTTTCAATTCTCAGTACACAGGTTTCAGTTCACAGGTTTCATGCATAAGTTTCAGTTTACATACATTACATTTTCAGGGGCATATTTTGAATGCAGGAACTTAAATCAGTCGAACAAAATCTATACGAACTAAACCCACATATGTAACCTAGAATCTAACATGTTTCTCAATTAAATTACAACACTTAAACTTTATAAATTATCATTCGAAAACTCATGAGACAGTGTGATATTCACAGGTATCAGAACACATGAAACCCGAGATCAGTTAGCATAGGAAAACCCAAATAATTTAGGGAACACGTGTACAGTAGTGTTCCACATGTGTGTACACAGGTGGAGGGTGTCCACGTGTCCTAGAACTGGACACAAAGTGTCAATAATCGAATAAGGGAAGTATTAGGACACAGTGTTCAGTATGGCCTCGTGCGGCCATGTCGAGTCCAATAGGACTCGACACACAACACGAGGAGGGTCGTGTGTGTCCAGTGATAGAGTGGGTCTAGGGCTACGTGTCTAGCACCCTGACACGTGTCTGCACGTGACACGAAAGTCGTGTCAGAAGCCACTGTTCGCGTAGAACAGTGCAATGTAAGATCGGTGCACTCGTGTTTTCGTGTCCGATACAACATGACGTGTCTTAAAACTCGAAAGGGGTCTGTCAGTGATGGCTCTCACCTCTGTGCCAAGTGGCACGTGTCCACGTGGTCTATACAGGAAGAATTTAGGGTCGGGTAGCAGGGGATGTGCACGGGGGTCGTGCTGCGTGTGTGCGTGTCCAATTTTGACACGGAAACATCACAATCTTTGACTCAGTCGAATAGATTTGGAATCTACACACCAAGGGCTACACAACCACGTATTTAGTTTTGAAAATTACTAAAATAATTTCCTATGTGGCATTTCATCGAATACTCTTTCCTAGACACTACGTGTTCGATACGGACACGAAATGGACACGAACTCCTACCAAACTTAGGCTACACCTAGGGGAACCCTAAATGAATGCATCTATGAAAAGAAACTAAAATTTAAATAGGTTTTATGGCAATTACCTATCGATGGTGAACCCTCAATGAAAAGGGTGAGGATGAGTGTTTTTCCTTGAACTCCAATTGCCCAAAGCACTCCCAATCCTAGCTAGCAAGCCCCTACTAGCTTCCACTATGGTAGAGGGTGATGGTGCAATTGATTAGGACCAATTAGGACTTGATTTGGATATTAGGAGAAAAAATTTGGGGGGGGGGGAACTATTAGGGTTCTAAGTAAATGTAAATAGAGGCAAAGGCTTTCTTAAGGATCCTTTATAGGAAGGGGGGATCCTATGGTGGCTGCCATTAGATGAATTAGGGTTAGGTTTTAGGTCTAGATGAGTGGCTAGGAGTTGTCCACCCAATTCTAAGCCTTCCTATTGGTTCAACTAGTCATAAAGCTTTCTTTTTCATAAATATCCTAAGGAAAAATATCCTACTTAGAATATCTAGATATTATTTATCTTGTCGTTACTAGGTTACCCTAATCAATACTCTAAGATCAAGGCTAATCTAGATTAGGCTAAGTTTCTAGGTCAAGTCTCAACCAAACAATTAACACATATTTAATTAATAAAAATTTATTTCATTAATAAGTCAAAAATGACCAAAATACCCTTAGGCTAAAAAGTAGTAATATGATATTCTAATCACATGACTAGGCTCCCATGGTCATGGTTAGTCTCTAGGCTTAGCAATTCTAGGGTTACACTAGTTAACCATCAAATCACACTTCAATATTTTAAATAGTTTTAAATTTATTAAAAATCACCAAAAATCACAATATGATTTAAATATCATTATTAAATGATTATAATTACAAAATTTCAAAATTATCCTCATTTAGAAACTATCTGTTACAAGTGTCATCTTTTCTTCTTAGAATTTGTGGTTGAGTATATTATATTGTCATTGCTTGTCCTCCGTTCAGAGTTGACCATTCTCGACAGGTTTTGATATTTTAACTGTTGTTAGATAGTATACCTAGACATTCTACGTCGTTTCTGTAGCATAGGCTGGGACGTTGTCTCACACTCGTGCCCTTACTCCGAGTGCGGGGGTGATATGGAACGTTGAGTCAGCCTCATCGATGAATAACAGGCGGGCCATGGCACCGTAGGCTGAGTGGCTGACGGGTGGGCCACCTAGCTGACTGGGATGGCTGACTATGTTGCTGACTGTGTAATGCTGATTTAATTTTAGAAATTCATTTAAAAATATTTTAAATCCAAATAAATCCAAATAAATTACAGAAAAATCTAAAAAGATCCTAGAAAATTCTAAAAATATTTCTAAGTGTTTAGAACCAAAATAAAAATATTTTAACTCAAAATATCATCGTACGACCCCATAGTAAATTCTAAAAGTTTATGAAAAATAAATTATTGGGTTTTAATTATCTAAAAATTTCAAAAAATTCAAAAAATTCAAAATATCCTACAATATTCTAGAAAATATTTTAGTCGTCTAGAGCCCAAATAACAATATTTGGTCTCAAAATAATCCCGAATGACTTTACAGTAAATCTTGAAAGTCCTTAAAAAGAATAAACCCTTAAATATAAATACCTAAAAATATCCAAAATTTTTCGAAAAATATAAAATGGATAAATAATATATCTAGGACTACCTAGATACCATAGTAACCATAAGTAACCTAATTTTACCATACTTCACCTATAGGCTTAGGTACGACCTCCTTGTGATTCCAAAACAAACTATAAATAAAATAAAAAATTTAGGAAGCAGGTGCTACATCCAGGTAGGCGGAAGGTGACTTTATTTCCTGCACAATCAATGGTGGTCGAGCAAACACTAGCCAATCCATTCCAAGAATTATATCGTAGTCCTTAGGATCTAGAACTATCTCATCTAGAGACAATTTCAAATCTTATTGACATGGCCGACGATAAACATTAACCCTATCCAACTCCTACGAGGCAAGCCTATGCAGTCGGATCCAGTTAGGATTTATTTTCTAGATTTGGTGTTTCTTATGCTTGTTAGATCCATTTGGGTTTACTTTTTAGTATATTTGAGATTTAGCATTCCAAGATTCCACTTTCTATATATGCTAGTGATATGAAAGGTTAATACATGGTAAAAAGAAAATAATAGATCACATGGATACTATGAAATAAATATGGAAGAATGATGATAATTCTTGGGACTTCTACTTGTTCCTAATAAGTCGACTAAATACATGGTAAAAACTTGCTATTTTTATGTCTGACATGACACATATTGAACATAACTTGGACACTCTAAAATACACCATAAGGCACCAAAAAGGTACCATCTTCATGTCATTGAATCCACATGTGCTATGTCGTATATGTATCTTGCAAAATAGAGCTTAACTAAAATATTAAATGATG